>JAPYYX010001609.1:23382-37535 GCA_030522605.1 Cremastinae sp. B BG-2022a | reverse complement strand
TTTTTGTTCTAATATGTCCAGTTTCATCTGAATTATAACATATTTTAAATTCAGATTTTTGTCTAATATCATCGATGTTTGATCAACCCCCTTAAATTTCAGATATAACCGGCAAATATTGGGACATGTTCAATTTAATTTTAAATAAATAATATAAATGTAATTATCTCGATGGTTTAGAATTGTAACGTTTAGTTTTTATTGTATTTTCAATTTTATTATAAATATTAATGATGAATATTTATGAAGAATGAAGAGAAGAAATCATTAGAAATCGTCATAGGATAAAAAGTGGAAATGCTTCATAGAAAATACGGAAGAACCATGGAAGTATTGGAAACCAGAATAAGTAAAAGGCAAAAATGAAGAGATGTGGGCAAAACTGAGATGCGGAAGTGAGAGAAGAGCGAGAAAGGAGAAAACGATTGGAAATGTACATGGAATATGTACGAAAAAAGAAAAGAACTATTAACAATAATTAATAACAATTATAATTGTTAACACTTTTTTCTCACCCGCAATTCAACATCTGCATCTCGCAGTCGTTCCTGTAAATGTTGCCGTCCGAGCCGCAGAGTTGAACTTCAGGCTCGTTGCTGCAGTCCAGAGGACAATCTGTCGTCGCTCCACCGGAAGTTCTCTCTCGCGAAATGCAGAATGACATCGGGACCTCGAAAACGTGTTTACTGAAACGAATTTTTATTTTTTTTAATCTCTCACAATTCTGATGTACAAAAATTTGAAGAGTTTACTCGGGGACACCCTGTAGAATGTTTTCAAATCTTGATCGATGAATAATTCAACATTTTAGGGGGAACGAGTTAAGCTCGGCTTAATTCTCTCTTTATTTTTTACTCTTTTTTTTTATCCCCGGTGTTACCAGCATTGTTGCTGCTCTCCAACCGCTCCCCAACGCAAATGAGAAATCCTTCTCAACTTTTTTGCCCCCTCGAGATTATCGAGTCCGGAGAATTTTAAGTAAATCCGAAAAAAAGATGAGAAGAGAAAAAAAGGAGATTGGAAAGTCTTTCGACCCTTCTCATTATCACGAAATTCTTGGGTTCTCGTTTTCTTCCCTCGTTTCTCGACTCCCAAGCTTCGGTTGAAAAATTTTACCGAGCCAAGCAATTATTCCTCCGAATGTAAAAATTAAAAAGTAAGAATTAAATTCCACACTTGGAAAGTTTTGACTTAATTTCATGATGAATATTTTTTATTTATTTTTACTTTAATTGTCCTTCATTTTTTTTTTCATATGAATTTCAATTAAAAAATAAAATTAAAAATGGAGATTGAAAAATTTTTCATTTCTACTCATCACGAAAAGTTTAGAAATTGAAAAATGAAAATTAAATTATTTTCCTCTCGTATTTTTTTTCTCATATGAATTTCAGTCCGGAAATAAAATAGAATAAAAAAATGAGATTGGAAAGTTTTTCGACCCTTCTCATTATCACGAAATTCTTGAGCTCTCGTTTTCTTCCCTCGTTTCACGATTCCAATCTTCTCTTGAAAAATTCCCCCGTGCCAAGTAATTATTTCACGAAACAAGCTTTTTGGGGACGCTCTGATATTTATCATCTTTACCCGCAATTTTTCGCTCGCATCTTGCACGTATTGGCGTAGAGGATTCCGTCACTACCGCATGCGGGTTTGGCGCCGCGCCAGCACGTTTCTCGACAGTGTCTCGTTGTTTGGCAATGCTTTTTGTTCGTCCTCACGACACCTTGCCTGCGAAATAAAATAAATAACAAATATCTCAATAAATAAATCAAAATAAAATTTTCAAATAAAAAATAAAAATTTCAGTCGACAAAAAATAAATAATTTTAAATAATGTGCAAAAAAATAAAATAAAAAAATAACAAATTTCGCAAATTTTCGTTCATGTACAACATTTATATAAGAATTTGTAAAATAAATTTATATAAAAATTAGATAAATTCCGATGAAACATAAATTTAAAAATAAGTTTGAATATACATCTTGAAATAAAAATATTTTACCCGCAAGTGAGCAGCTTCATTTGGCACGTGGATTTGTAAACGTTGCCATCGCTGCCGCAAACCGGTCCATCAAGCGGCGCGAATTCGCAAGAGACCGGACAATTTTCCCGATGCGCCGAAATATTGTTGCACGGGCCAAGATGCGACAGCTCGATGCCGACTCGGCATATTTCTACTCTGAGCATGCATTTGTTCAAGTAGGTACGTCCGTCCGTCCCGCAAACCGGATCCTGGTCGCCTGGACAGCGATGCTCGCATTTGCTTCCGGATGATCTGAGACACGCCGTTTTCTCTGTCGCGACGGTCACGCCTGTTGGCAATTTCGATTGTTGATTTATCGCTTTTTTATTATTTTGTTTAGAAAAAATATTTTATTTTTTCAATTTTTTATAAAAATTCATATTTTTATAAAAATAATTAAAAATAACAAAATCATTAAAGCTCATGTTAATTTTAATTAATAAAATACTTATTTTATTATTTAAGTAAATCAATATTTTTACAATTTGGAGACGCGGACTTTACAGCTTGGCTGAAAATCAGCCAAGATTCGTATGAGAATAAAAAAATACAGGATAATCCGAGACACTCCGTTTTTTTCTTCGCCACAGTCACGCCTGTTAGCATTTTATATTCCCATTTTATTGTATTTTTATTCTTTCCATTTTTTCGAAATGAATTCTTTCATTTTATTATTATGATAATTTATAATAATAAAACAACCTTATATTGATTTCAATTCATAAATTTTTCATTATTCCAAGAAATGAATTTTTTTACGATTAGAAACTTTAATTTGAAAATGTCTCTTATTACTCCTGAGAATTATAGGAAATATTCTCATCATATTGGTATACCTAGAAAAAATGAAACAAAATGAATTTAACGATTAATTAATTAATTGTTAACAAACTAATTGATAATTGTCAATTAATTTTATTAATTTTTTTATAATTATAATTGGCGAAAAAAAATGTAATACGCAATCAATTAAACGCAATCGATGTATTTTATTTTATTATGAAAAAATAACTTTTTTTACGATTTCGAAATTCTGATTTTAAAACGCTGTTGCGGTTGGGAATCACCCGGAATCCGTATATAGAGTTTGAAAAAGCAGTAGGCAGGAAGAAGAAGATTAATTAAACTGGATGCAAAAGTGTACGATCGTAATCGGTTTTCAGTCTGCATTGTACCTTTTCCACACATCTTCTTCCGCATTTCGCACTGCGAGGCGTAGATGACACCGTCGCTGCCGCATACCGGCTCTCCGCCTGGTGGGCATATCCGGGGACAGGCACCTGTTGCGAATTCTGAAAATAAAAAACATTGCTTAACCATTTAATTTAAAAAAACCCTTTCTCTCATTAAACGTCAGAACAAAAATTTACCTCGAAAATCATTAATCAAAAAATAACTTAAAAATGCAGACAAAACAAGAATCTTATCTTGGAGAGTTTTTTTATACAAAAATAAAATGCACTAAAAAACTCTTTTGTAAAGTTTTTTATCAAATAGCAATTTTTTATTTAGTTTCGATTTTTTCATTTTATTTAAATATTTAAATATTCTTTAAATAAAAAAATGAACTGAAAAGACTCGTACAGAAAGTAAGATCGATGTGAAATAAATTTTTTAAATCCGATCTGATATTTATTCAAACCTGCAAAAATTAAAATTTTTCAAACTAAAAAAAATTCCCACATTATTTGTCTCAAGGTAGAGAATTTAATTGAATTTACTTCAATTCAACAAAATCAAAAATTACTTTATAACCAATTAAGAGTAAAAATTAATTAACCGTTGCACAAAATTCAAACTATAATAACACAATAAACTAATCAAACATCCCACCGCTCCGATAAGAGCTACGGATCTGAACTTTATTTCGCGAAAAATCCTGAAACTTATTCGGGCTCGTACGAATTTATATTTTCCAAATAAAAAAAAATACACAGGAGACGTTTTTCCTGGGATGGAACACACGATACTCCGGTCTCGGTCCAGCGAGCAACGGGTCAACAGCACTCCGGATTAACTATGTTGCTATATACGCCCTGATCTCTCTGATGTAAAAAGAAAGAGAGAGAGAGAGAGAGAGAAAAGGACTATGGGATTCTGTGTACTGACATTAACGCGTGATAAATAAATGAATAATAAAATACACAGGGTTAACAGTTACGAAGCTTTAATCCGGAAGATATTTTTTGGAAAAAAAATATAAATCCACAAATATACACATATAAATATTTATATTTATATATACACGTGTGCGAAGACGTTTTAAAACTACTGAGCAATAATAAATGTAACTGCAGAAAGGAGAGGTTGCGGTTCTCTCGGTTTTTGAGATCCGAGCGCGAACGGAGCTCCCCATAAGGATAATGCATTATCCGGGAGTGCACAACAGTAAGAGAGAAGCGTTCCGTTATAATCGAACAGGAGGAAATATAACGACCACGTTGCTCCGCTGGAAGGAAGAAAGAAAGAGCGAGAGCATTCAGGATCATTAACGATAATACGACTGTCGAATTAACCGCAATTCTCTTTTCTCTCTCGTTTTTTATTTTTTATTATTTTTTTTCTCCTGGGCAACGAGACCGAGAGCTCGGGTTCGTGTTCGCTTGATAAATAACTTTTGCTACGAAAAAGAAGAAATGAAGAAAAAAAAAGGAAGTCAGTCCTATAAATTTATCTTCGAACGGTTTATCGTTGATGCAAAAATAATTGGGTTAATTGTCAACGATCGGTGTTATTTATCTAAAGATTATCGGTGTTGGAGGTGTATTGGACTTATTCGGAGGTTTCTCGAAGATAAAGCGGTAGAGGATTGTATCGATTTGTTTCGGAATTTCGTTTTATTGCGAAATTCGAGCTTTTCGGTGTTGAGAAGTTGAATCGGAATTAGGACGAGTATACTAATTTATTCAAAGCTGCTTCCAGCTCGAGTATAATAATCTTGGAAAATATGAGCGATCTGTAAAGATTACTCGTATTGAAATTTATTCGGAGTTTTTTCACTTCGGATAGAGCGCGATAGAGAATTGCATTGATTTTTTTATTGTTTTGATTTACGCGAGAAATTCGAGCTTTCGATTGTAAAAAATTGAATTGGAATTAGGACGAGTTTAATTTATTCAAAGTTGCTTCTGGCGAGAGTAATCTTGGAAAATATGAGAATTTAGATGAAATTTTCTTACATAGGAGGAATCGTGATTTACTGGAGATAAGTCAATTAAAATTTCATGGAGACGTCCATTTGAGCGTCCACTATTTTATGTTGTTTTATTTATTCGAGAAATTTGAGCTTTCGATTGCTAAATATTGAATCAAATTTAAGACAAGTTTACTAATTTATTTAAAGCCATTTTTAGTTCGATAATAATCTCCGAAATTAAAAATATAAAGTGTAATTTAGAATTGCATTGAATTTAAACTGTCAGCCATTTTGTATCACTTTAAACGAGAAATTTGAGCTTTTGATTGTTATAATAAAAGCTAAATTAGAATTAGAACGAGTTAACTAAATTATTTAAAGCTATTTTTTCCAGCTCCAAAAATAATCTCTGGAAATAATAAAATAAATCGTGATTCGGAATTGCATTGAATTTAGATTGTCGGCCATTTTGTATTACTTTACGATAAATTTGAGCTTCCGATTGTCATGATAAAAGTTAAAATAGAATTACAACGAGTTTACTAAATTATTCAAAGCTATTTCTCCGAGAAATTATTTCCGAAAACACGAGATTTCATTTACAGGTTTCTGACTCCAGAATAAGCCAAGCGAATTCGAAAAGGCCATTTTGTATTGTTTTATTTACGCAAGAGATTCAAGCTTTTTATTCTAAAAAATTAAATCAGAATTAGGACGAGTCTGCTAATATATTCAAAGCTATTTCCACCTCGAGAAATAATCTCGCAAAATACGAGCGCTCAGAAGTCACAGCTGATCGCGATTACCCGTCTGCGGACCAACCGTAACGGAATCGACGTCAATACGAGATGGCATAATTATCGATGCAAAAGTAGAGCCGTGCACGCGATATCTCCAAGTCAATATTTATATTCTTCTCCGGATATTTATTTTTACCTTATTTTTCCTAACGATTTTCCGTGAATGTTTAGAAGATAATGAGACGCATTCGAATCGACACTTCATAAGCCTCGAGGCTGTAAACCACCAGCGAATGTATAAACACATCGAGTTTTCGAGCAATGAATCCTCTTTATATCACTTCGCCCAGTCTCACTGCGTAATATTCTTATTCCTCTTTCTCCTGTTTTCTCTATCACTGTACACTCGGGTATAATGGCGACGATAACGAGTTGCACATTTGTGCACAGCCTCGTCCAAGATTATCATCATCTCCCGTCACAGCGGGATTTCACGATGCTTCCTCGAACCCAGGACGAAGAAGAAAGAAGAAAAGTGAAGAAAAAAACGCCCGCGCCATCCAACATATTCCTTTGACATTAATGGGATTTTCTGTCCACGGTGAAGCTTCCTCGAGACAAAAGTACCATTTTTTTGACATTTTATTTCGAAAGTATATTTATCTTGGACGTAAATGCTCGTGGAAGTTTTGTTTTTGGGAGATGAATGATTTTGGATTGCCGTGCGAGGGTTGAGTAAGAGAAAACAATAGGCGTACGATAAAAGAAGAAAATGGCACTTCTGGAGGTAACTCGTAGCAACAGGGGCCATAGAACTCTGCTCACTGAATGCGATTTTCCATGCAGGTGATATTTGACTCGCCTTGTAAGTGATAACGAAGAGAAAACAATACGCATGGCAAAAAATGGCACCTACTAACTGGAACCATTGAACTGTAATGATGAAGCTTCTTCGAGACAATACGTACCGCACTTCACTGGAATTTCATTTCGAAAGTGCAGTTGAGATGGAAGTCGAGAGATGGATTTTGACTCAAAAAATGAACCAGCCAAAAAAAATGGTACCTCTACCATAACTTTTTTGGTATTTTATTTGGAAAATGTATTTATCCTTGGCGATGGACGTCACACGTGAAAATTATTTCTTCCGAACTTCACCAAGAAATTTTGACTCGTTTAAAAATGGACTCACTAAAAAAATGGTACCTACCAATAATTTTTTGGAATTTCATTTCGAAAATGTATTTATCCTTGGCGATGGACGTCACACGTGAAAATTATTTCTTCCGAAATTCTCGAAGAAATTTTGACTCGTTTAAAAATGGACTCACTAAAAAAAATGGTACCTACCAAAAATTTTTTGGAATTTCATTTCGAAAATGTATTTATCCTTGGCGATGGACGTTACAGGTGGAAATATTATCTTCCGAAATTTACCAAGAAATGAATTTCTACCCTTCTAAAAATGGACCCCCAAAAAAAATGGCACCTACCAAAAACTTTTTTTGTAATTTTATTTTGAAAATGTATTATCATTGGCGAATGACGTTGCACGTGGAAGTTTTGTTTTCGCAAGTTCGTCGAGAGATGAATTTTGACTCGCATAAGAAAACAATAGGTGCGCCGTAAAAAAAACAAAATGGCACCTCCGAAGATGGCTCGTACCAACAGGGGCCATTGAACTCTGCTCGCTCAACGTGCAATTTTCCATCCCAGGAATATTCCGTATTCCTTCTTTGCGGACGAATCGATCACTTGACTTCGATAACAAACCGTGAAAAAACATGCTCCTCATTCTCCCCACGTCCAGGTTTCTCAATATTATTTCTTCTTTTACTCCCGAGGCAGATCCACCGCCCGGATCGTTTCGGCGATCGTGCGCTCTCGCGTACCAAGACCCCGAAATTGAAGAAAAAAAGAACGATATACTCAACGATACCATCTAAGGATTTTTGCCCGCGGAACCCCATCGGACTTGTTTTCAGACTTTGCGCGAGTAACGATGAGAAAATAAGAGAATTCGGAGCAAAATAAAACCAACATGAAAAATCTTTTACGAAGAATTCTTTACCCAAAAATCTTGAGCATTTTTCATCCAGTCATGCGAGCGACTCGTTCGAATTCACTGCATGCCAAATAATATATTTTTCTGAATTATTTATTTGACGAAGAAATGGTTCATATGTAAAATTTAAATTGAATTAACGAATTATACAGAACGGGAAATTATTTTCTCAATAAGAAGAGGAAAATTTAATGTAAAATATATAATAAAAAAATAAAGGAAATTCAAAAACGTTTTCTGATGAAGTATTTTTTTGATGACGAATGAATTTATGTTTAAAATTCAAATTTAATCATTTCCATAACGAAGGAGAAATAGTTTCTTGATAAGACAAGAAAAACTCTCACTGAGAGTTCTCTCGTAGTCTGAAAATAAAGTTACGAAGAACGAGAGATAAATAAAAAAGTAAAAAGCGAACGTAATCAGCTGAATTTCAAATCGATTACCACTGAGGTTATCATGTAAGTAAATGTAAAGATTAATGTACACCGTTAGAAAGTTATTACTTATTTAAATGATAATAAAAATAATTATTTTAGTTATAAAAAAGTTGTTTACGATAACAAATGATAAAAATATTTCTTCAATTTATATGATTTTTTTTATTCTATGCAAATGATGTATTCTCGCTCGAAATAACTTCTGTTCAAATATTTACTGAACAGAATTTATTATACTTCGGAGAAGACTGATGTGCTCTGAAAATGAGTGGGAAGATCACGAGATCAATATCGAAAATGTAGAATAAATTAAGTTTCATATAATAAATTCAAATTCATATAAAAACTTTATAAAATTTCATTTTAAATTAAAAAAAAAATTACCTAAATTAATTCTGTAGATAAATTGCTAAGATATTTATTATTAATAATCGTTGTTTGACCTCTTATTGGGACATTACAAATAGACAAAATTTACGATAATAAAAGAAAATTCATCTCTACATAGTCGCACTAAATTTTAACACATTTTTGTGTATGACATTAAACAATATTTAAGTTAAATTCAAAAATTTTTTAACGTGGTCGATTGTTGCGATACAAACTTAAAAAATCGATCTACACATAATCATCCAATCGGTGCAAAACGCTCCTTCCTTTTTTATCTCTCCTCTCGTTCCGTCGACATAACTGGCAATTTTTCTAACCGGTAATTTCTGGTTACTGCCGCGTACAGAATAATGTGACGCGTTTCGAATTTTTTCATGTTCTTTTCCATTCAAATTTAATTCGCTCTCGAGTTTGATATCTGGATAAGAATCGCACATCGATAAACAACTTTTTCAATTCGATAATAATCCGAGTATTATACTGTGCTGGAAAATACAACGAGACAATGACTAAGCAAATTAAGACTCTAGAAAGCGGAGTCGTGGACAATGACTCTGCGTTATACCGCGCGAAATTCTATCCGAACAGATTTTGCCCTGATGCGTAAACACAGGTACGTGAGCGTGCTGTTAAACGTGAGTTAGATAAATAAAAAATAAAAAAGAATAATTTGATACATCGACAAAAGACGAAGTATGATGAATGGGAATTACGTTAATAAAACGTATTCGATGGATGAAGAGATCGGAAAGAGCTTGTCAAATTATGTGAAGATTCAAAGACTTTATTCGTTTCAATTGGCTCTTTTCTTCGGCAACTTCAAAAAAACGCTACGACAAATTTGCAAGAGGCGAATCAGGATATGAATGAAAATTTTAATGCTATACAAAATGATTTCTGAAGTTCCTCAACTTCTTGGACTTGGTCGCCACACTGAAGAAATTTCGATCCGACTTTTATCTTCTTTATAAACTTCACAAAAACTTCGTTGCGATGAATATGCAACAACTGAAGTTGAAATTGTTAATAATTTTAGCAAAACGTCCATAAGAAAATAATTACGTTTTCGACTGATCAACAACTTCGGCCGCCATATTGAAAAAACTTCAATTCGTCTGTTATCATCTTCATGAACTTCACAAAAACGTCGCTGCGATAAATGTTCAACGAAAATGTCCTCAATAAAATAATTATCAAGTTTCAAACTATTCAATGACCGCCATATTGAAAAACGCTTAATTCTTCACTGTACAAAATCCCCCAGAGCTCGCAATTAAACCAAGAACCGAAGGTATTCTCACTACAAAAATTCTCACTGCAAAAAAGAACCGTCCAATTAAAAGATAGTACATCAACTGTACGTGAATCCCGGCACGTGCTACAAAAGTTCGGTGATTTCTTCATTCTTCTCGTTTCTACACGCCTGGAATTCTGCCAAGAAGATCGATCGATCCAATTAACCGTACGTGTCTCTACTTTTTCATCGATTTTCCACCGATCTCGCTCTTTCTCTCCATTTCTCGAATATCTCTCGGCTCCGCAGCTTTTCTTTTTTCCCTCGCTGGCTCTCGCTTTGAAACCAGATACCGAGATAAACTCCGATAAAAAAATCACTCGATGTATAATCGTATCACTCGATGTTTTATTGTGAAGCTATGTGTGCCAACGAGAGACTAAAGGATCGGGAAATAAGCAGAAGCTGAAGCTATACAAGTCACTCGGCAACACCCATACCGATCTTTCTCTCTTTCTCTCTTGGATATATAATAAACACACTCTATCTATATCTATCCGTCTATCTATCTATCCATCCATCTATCTTTCTCTCTCTTTGTACTGTGCGCAATCACGCGCACGGAGAACGCGGGAGAGAAGGCGTCCGTCGTTTGCGTCGTTCCATAAATCGTTCGATCGGTAAGTGGAGTACTGGGGCGAAAAACTACCTCCCAGACTGTTTTGTATTTTTATGCGACTCTCGTCTTATTCTCGAGGAAGACGAGATCGCGCGAGATGAAGGAGGAGAAGGTTGGTAACAAGGACGACGAATGACAGAGTCGTTCGCGTCGAGAGACAAACCGATCATCGCGCCCTCTTGCGCTTCTTCGTCTCTCTTTCTACGTTTCCTTATTCTTTTGGCCTCGAGGCGTATATCGATCCGTTAGATCGGAGAAATTTCAATCGCGTCTCGCATACCAGATGATCGTCAATAGTTCTCTTTTTTATTTCTTCTTTTTGTTTTTTTTCTTCTTCTTTTTTTGCGTTTCTCGATAGTACGGGATCGCCCGAGGTGACCGCAGAAACGAATTGTTTCAGAAATTCAAGTCAGATAAACGTTCGCGAGTTCGGAACGTTGAGGTTAGGTTTAGTGGTTTTTTTTTATCAGAGCCTTCGTCACGGTGGGCTGAGATTTATTTTTTCTTCTTTGCTTTCGTCATACGGAGTTGTAAATTTGATGCCTTACCGATTCGGTAGGCGGTCAGCTGTTTATCGTCACGTCGAAGAATCGACGCCGTGTGGCCTATCAATCGCCCGCTGATGAACCCATTATGAGCGACGACTTTAATTAACGTTCCTCCGTAGCGGTTTGTAATTAACACGGGACGCCGAGAGTAGAAGATTGAGGAGGTAAAAGAGAAGCAGAAAAAGGAGTCTGTGTACGAGACCGTACACTTCATTATTCCCAGACGATGTGCCACAAGTAATGGCTTTTCCTTAATTAAGCAAATTTTTCAACTCGGTTTAACGTCCCGATAGACGACTTTAACCTCGAAACGTCTCAGTTTTTTTTAGAAAAGACGAAAAAACGGTCAAGAACGTTGTTAAAAGCATTTAAGAGATTATTTCAGAAGAAAAGTCTTTTATGCGCGTTAGAATTGCAAATTTGAGGTTAGAATCGCGCTGATTGGACGCTCAGTAGTTCAGAAGAAAAACTTTGAGTGAAGAAATCGTACAGAACTTTCTTCAGTATATTTCTGTTTCGGTTTTTGTTTTATTACAACGTTTTGGAGTATCTGGTGACACGATTTAGAAGAAACGTCGTCGATAAGCTTCCAAATTGGAAATTTGAGGTTAGAATCATGCTGAACCTTTTTCTTCAGTAATTTTTGTTGCATTGAAATGTAACTCGATTCTCTATCGAAAATATGTTTAGAACAAAAATCTGTCATAAATGTCACAATTGAATGTTTGAGGTTAGAATCGCATTAATTTGTTTGGTTCACAAGAAAAACTTCAAATGAAGAAATTGTACATCATCTTCTTCGAACCTTTTTATCTTCTCATTTTTATTTTACTAGAATGTACTCGATTCTCTGAGGACAATATTTAGACGAAAAATCCTTCATGGACGTCAGAATAGAAACTTTGAGGTTACAATCGCGTTGATTTTACGTTTAGTGACAAGAAAAACTTCAAAAGAAGAAATCGTACAGCATTCAATTTAATTCTTTTCTTCTTCTGATTTTCTTAGAACGTACTCGATTATCTGATTACAATACTTAGAAGAAAAGTGATTCATATGGCTTTCAAAATTGTAAAATTTAGGTTAGAATCTCACTGATTGGATGCAGTCTAAGAAAAACTTCGAAAGAAGAAATCGTACAGCGTTTTCTTCAAAATTTCTTCTTCTTCGATCTTCGTTTCACTAGAACATACGAGACTGTATTTAGAAGAAAGTCTCAGAAGTTACCAAATGAAAGGTATAATTTCGCTGATTGGACGCTCAGCACTCCGCAAGAAAGTTTTCGAAAGGAAAAATCGCACAGCATTTTCTTCGACCTTTTTTCTTCTTTGATTTTTGTTTTATTACAACGCACTCGATTCTCGGGCGACCTATTTCGGTTTAAAGACGGCTCATTCGAGAATTCGAAATCTTTAAGTTTTTTTTTTTCTTACCTTTTTTTTACGGTACACTTGGTATACGCGGTACAGTTAAGCTAATTTACGTCGACCTAGTGTGCCAACGGAGCGAATAAACGTCTTTTTCTTCTTTTCTCTCTCTCTCTCTCTCTTTCTTCATTTTTTTGCTTCTTCTTTCGTTTACACTCAGTATACAGTACGTAAGGATAAAAATTTGCATTCATTTCTGTTGACCAAGATAGCCACGAAGAATTCAAGCCGCACGAACCCGATCATGCTCGCCGTGAATTCGAATTGTTCATTTATTACGAATGAGAGTAAAAAGAATTCAGCCTTCTACGAAAGTAACAATATGTTCGTTTCATAATGTTTTTCATTACCTCGAATTTTCTCACGAAAATAAAAATGCTTCATTTCATCAAGAATTCGTTTAGGATGGTAAAAAATATAAATTTAAAAAAATGTTAACAAACTTTTCTTAAAGAAATAAAAAAACGAAGAAATAAAGTAAAAAATTCACTTGTTTTTAGTTCTGTCTAGTCAGAATACAACTAATCATCCTTGCCTATATAAGAAACCGAGAAATTTTTTAAATTTATACAAAAATAAAAAAATTTATTTTAAATTCCTTAAAAATAAATCAAATATAATTTCAGAAAAATTTTGGAATGACTCATTTGAAGAAAAATGAACTTAAAAAAATGCACCTGTCTCGAATGTCTCGATGAAAAATCGTCGGCCTTGCCTGGCACACAAGCAAATTTGAATAAAAAAATGTTGCAACAAATTAATCTCCAAAGTTCCAAAATGTCTAAATTATTTAAAATCAACTCAAACTGTAAAATCAGAAAATTTTGTAATTTTTTTTAAGCGAAATGAAAAATAAAGAAAAATGTGTTTGTCTCCAGCAGTGTCTGATCGGAAGAAAGCCGTCGTCCTTGCCTGCAGGCAAACGAGGAAATTTATACGTTGCAACGGGGATGGTAATGACCGTGAGGCTCGCTTCCTGCTGACAGCGGGACGAAGCTCGCGCGAAGGTGTTTCATCGTGCATGTATACATATATACATCAATGAAAGCATTCGTCGGTGTATCAACACGTACGCGTGGTTATAAGTAAGTACGGAGGTATAAAGATAGACGTAAACGTCGATGCGGCCTCGACCTTACCTCCATACCTACTTACACTTGTTAGCCGCAGGGAAAAGGGGCGAGACGGGCCAGGGGCTACCTTCGTGGCCTACACCGTCGGGAGAAAACGATCAACTGGCGAAAAAACAAATCTTTTTTTCCTCTCTCCGTTCTACTGCTCGTGAAATCGTGCCTGGAGACGAAAAAAAAATTTCAGGCGCGTAATTGTCATCGCGTTAATGAGAAAAGTTTATTTTCTATCGAGCTAGGATATTCAATAGATTTTCATATAAATTTTTAATAATAAAATGAAATAAATATTTAATTACGTTTTTTATAAATATTAGAAATATCAGAATGAGAATAA
>JAPYYX010001609.1:0-23325 GCA_030522605.1 Cremastinae sp. B BG-2022a | reverse complement strand
ATAATAAAATGAAATAAATATTTAATTACGTTTTTTATAAATATTAGAAATATCAGAATGAGAATAATTTAATTTTATCAATTTTAATGGATAAATTGTCTGTTATTAATTATAATTATTATAGAAAGATAAATAATTAATTGTATTGAATGAGTATCTTAGTCATCGAATATTTTTAAAATATTATTTTGAGGATATTTTTTGTTCATGCTTATTAAAAATAAACAAATGAATAGTTATTTAATTAATGAATACAACGACCACGAAAACGAGGAATTTGGACGACATTTCTTTACGTTCGAAGCAGAATGTAAATTAAAAATTTCATTTAATACCCGCGAGAAAAAATTTGTATAAGAAAATTAAAATATTTTTCATTAGCAAATTTTAAATTCAACATTTTTGAATCCTTGTCTACTAATATAAAATTATCCATGCTCTTAATAAGAAATCGAACTCGACATTTTATAATCCCTTTTTACCAATAAATAACTGATCATTGAATATTTTTAATTAATAAGGAACGAAACTCAACATTTTATTGCTCATCTTTACTAACAAGTAAATAAGTAATTATTTAATTAAAAGAGAAATTAATATGACGACCGCGAAAATGAACACTCTACACGACTATTTTTTTCATAAACGTTTTTTTTTCATGTTCGCAGCGGAATGTAAACGCGATACGACATTAACCTTTACACGGCAGAAATCGTGTACTGGCACGATGCATTCAGAGATTTTCCGAGTTGTGTACTTTCTCTTTTTCCTTCTTTTTCCACGGTTTTAGATGTCTACACAGGAATATGTGAATTATCCCCGAGGGGGAATATCCTCCACGTACACGAGAGGGAGAGAGAACAAGAAAAAAGACGAGAGAGAGAGATAAAAAAATTAACTTTTTTTTTATTAATAAAATGCTCTTCTCGTGTTTCTCCTCCGAGAAGATGAAATCGTAAAAACCGTAACAAAAGTACACCGAGGCATACGAATTTATGTCGTACAAGAATTTCTTCCCTTCCATCGTCTCTCTCTTTCATAAAATCATTATTACTTACGAGAGTCTTTCGACACAGTGAACATTTAACTATCCACACACAACACGTTTATTATTACCGCGGACACGCCTATTCCTTTGAAAACCCACTATTTTACGATTTTTTAAAAAGCTCCGAATACGAGAATGAGCGAATGAGAAGATGCGAGGGAAAATACGAGGGATGTCTTCATTTAAAAAAGACGTGTATTTATTTTATTCAACGAGCTATCATACGAGAGAGGACGAATATTAAATGATCGCAATCTCGCAAATGACATTGAATTACGAAAACATCCGCCGAGTGCAACGCGATTCAACTTTGCTAATTTTTCATCATTAATTTTCATAAAAATAACCGTAGCACGGTTTTTATTATTATTTGCATCGTTCGAAATTTGTTAACTCTATAAGCACGTGGGTGGACAATTACTGATGAAAATAAGATTTCGCTCTGTAAAAACACAACTTTACAAAAATTTAATATTTTAAAAATTAAAATAAAATTATTCTTTTTTAAATTAAATTAAAACTTTTAAAAAATTTAAATAAAACGAAAATTAAAAAAGTCAATAAAAATATCAATTCAAATCCGACCTTGAACTAGAAAATAATTTGACACTTTTTTACTGAAAAATCACTGCAATCGATCCAATTCGATAAAAAATATTTTTAATATCGCCATTAAGACGTAACTGTAAAAAGAAAACGAAAGAGAGCGTAATTGATGGAATCATGGCATTTCGATTTTCATTTTGGAATTAAAACGTCAATAATTCACCGTATCTTATTTATCATTGTTTATGCATAATTCATGACGGTGGAAAGTATAATCGGTTTTATGCGCAGAACGGGAAGCGAACGAGCGCGCACAGGGAGCTTGAATACCGCAGGGTGAAAGGAAGCGAACCGTGTACGCGTATTAGAAGAAGAAAAAAATGAAGAGAAACGAAACTCTCTGCTATTTCACTCGGATAAGTATTCTTATTTCTGGGTCACTCGTGCTTCAGATTCATCCCGAGTGTAATTTTCATCTCGGTTAAACAGGTAACCGCTCGCTGTGCAACCTCCTGTAATTGGATAAACCTTGCCCGTCCAATAAATCAGACGTAAAAAACGCCATCTGGCTTAGTCTACGATAAACCGGGACTACGATTTCGGGATTAATGAAAAATGAAATTTCTACCTCACTTTTATTTCGTTTTTCATCGACGATAAAAAGTATCATGTCTTTAAAGATTTGTTAAATTAAACATATTTAAAAAACGCCAGAAAATTACTTTTTTATAAACAATTTACTTCCATTTTTATTTATCGTTAGTATGAATTTCATAATTTTGAGAGTAAAGAAAATTTTACCGAGAAAATTAGAGAAGTGAAAACATCTCCATTGGGTTTTCAGGTCATTTGCAACCAAAAGTAATTTTGAAAATTTTATTAAACTAAAAATTATTAAAAATGATACAAATTATATACAATTTTAAATGCTTCATTTTTTATGATGTTTAATGACATTTTCTTTCACTCTGATTTCGTTGATGAGTCTCCAGATTATCGGTAATGTAAAAAAAGTAACATAATTTTGAAAATTTATTAACCAAAAAACATTAAAAAATGGCACGAAACAGCAATTCTTTATGTAAATGATTTCTTTTAAATGAAGTTTACTTTCATTCTCCGACTTCGTCGTTCCATTTTCCCTGAGTATCAATTTCATAATTTTTGAGAGTAAAGAAAATGATGCCGAGAAAATGAGAGGAGGGAAAACACGTCCACTGGGTCTCCAGGTCAGATAAGTAAGCCAAGACGAGAACCAACAGGGACACGCAGGTAAAGAGAAATGACTAACCTCGTCTTCCTCTCACCTGTAGTTAAAACCCTTCGGGCCTCTATTCCCAATGATTCAGCGAACATCGATTCTTCGAGTACAAAAAAAATTTCATTTCAACGAAAAAAAAAAAGAAAAAATTTGCGAACGACGGGGACGAGAAGAGAGCGAAAGAATTTTTTTCATTGATTGAATGATGGACGTGACTCGGTGTTAGCCTCGAAGAATTGATAAGGCGACAGGCCGATCTCTCTTTTTTCTCTCCTTTAACGAGATGATGGCTTATTTACAAGTTCAACGCACACAAGAGCGCCCGGCAATTAGCCGATGCGTGGCGAGAGGGACGTGCGTCGCAGTTAGGCTCAATCTAGCCGGCCCGGAGAAACGCGATGGGTGGAAAGAGGGAGCGAGAAGTTCGCAGAAAGGCATCATCCTGCCTCGAAGATCGAAGTACGAGAAGACAAAATGCTAATTCACGTTCCAACCGATACAGAGGAACGCCAATTGTTGTCGCGTCTTCCTATCCATAATTCATGACGCCTCCGTCAGAGGGCGCGCTCTCTTCTCTCTCTGCCCTCGCTTCGCATGCAAATTCCTTCGGAGAGACAAACGCATTTGAACGTCACCGAGATGGAGCTCCCGACGTTTTAATCTCGTGACAAATGCTTTCGACGTGACAACCCCGATATTTTGAGTATTCTTTTTTTTCGAATGATCTCGAGAGATGAGGTTAAAAATGTATTCTAACCTTGAAGAATGCAGCGTGGTAAATTGGCGTGAAAGATGTGTTTTTACGGAAGCGTGAGTTAGAGAATTCTTTTTTCAAATGTTTCTTCCTTTCGTTTGCACAGTCTATGATCGTGAGTTATGCAACGTGGCGTGGCTTTGAGAAGTGCGATTCTTAACCTCAAAATATAATCGCGTACAAAATACTCTTGCCTTATATCTCGTGACAAATTTCTTCCACTTATGAATCACAAAAATTTTGTTCATCTTCTTTTTTTCAAAGATCCACAGAGAAAAATAATTAAATGTGAATTCTAACCTCAAACAAAGAAGAATGCTAAATTGGCGTGAAAAATGCGTCATTATGGCAAGAACTTTTTATTCGAACATTTCTTCCGTTCTTGTGCACACTCTGTGATCGTGAGTTATGCAAGATGGCGCGCCTATAAAGTGCCATTTTTTAACCTTGAAATAATGAATGGGAAGGCAATTTTTGAGGGAATTGGACCATGGGAATCGATAGGATGATGAACGTTAATTCAGTAGCGGTTTTTCTCGTCTATCTCAAATCTCTGCTCATGAAAATACATTGCAATTGGCAAGGGGGGAACATACATGAAAACGGAAGGAGAGCATATTATGCTGCATAAAATTAACCCACTTCGAGGTCCTCTCTCTTCTTCCTTCGTCAATGAGGCAAAAGAGAATAAGAGAAGCAAAGGAAGACATGGGAGCAATTACGAAGCTCGTCCATCAATTACCACGAGGAATACGGACAAGGAGCGAGCGCATAATTGCATAAGGATACAAGAAACTCTCGATATAAACATACGCGCGGAGCATTCTTTCATTCGATCGATCCACCGTGCTTTCCATAATCTATTTAGCATAACGAACGCCTCGTCGAGCATCATGAAACGTATTAATTATAACCTTAAATCGATACCCAAGACACTAAATACCTTAATTAATATTTTTAAACAAATCTGATTCGCTGAACATTCTTGAAAATTAATTTATTTATTTTCACCTGTGTGTTTGATCGTTGTTGTTTTTGATCCTCTCGTTACTAATTTTCGAAGAATTTTCATTTTCACAAAATGGCGACCAGTGGCCATTTTGTTTTTATGATAACAGTTCGATTTCTCATTGCTCGTAATTTAAAATTTTCTTTTTTTTAAAGTAAAAGTGCACACGTGTGCTGACGTGGTAGAAACCTCGGCCACCCTAGTTACTGACCGGTTTCCCGATCGAGTTCATTAATATTTTTAGATAAAACCGATTCTCCGCATTGTAGAAAAAGTCAGAACTTATTTTGACGGGGACTATCAAATCGTTTTGTAACTATTCTCACATATCAATTTCAACCCCTGAATAACTAATTTCGAAGAAATTTTTATTTTTACAAAATGGCGACTGGTGGCCATTTTGTTTGCAACTCAAAATTCGATTTCTCTTTCCCCATAATCCGGAATTTTGCTTTCTTCTTCATTTATCATTAATATTATTAATAGTAAATTAAGTAATTTTAATTGCGTCCTTTTAATTCGAAGTAAAAATGCACACGTGTACTGGCGTGTTAGAGAGCTTGGTCATCCGACTCACTGACCGGTTTGCCGATCGACTTATCGCGTGTTCTCGGACTCTCGCATGCCATCTTTCACGAATATCGCACCCTCGTCCATTTCTTCCTTTTCTTCCTCTCTCCCTCGTATATATCCATATCTCGTTATACTTTCTACGAACTAGATGGATGTACTCGAGTCTCTTTCTCTCTTCGCCTCGCACGCTCGCATTTAACACTCTCCAAGCCACTTTTCCTTCATCCTGCAGCCTCAACACATAAATCTCTTTATCCCCAGGCTTAAAATAGTGCATTTATTCTCAGTCGACTGATACTCGTATCGCTTCAAAGAAAAATGGACACTTGTCCTTTTTCGCGCTTGATAAACAAGCCTTTGCATTTCCGGTACACGAAAAATAATGTAAATCGAAACGAGAGGCAAAATACCGAAAGATTTCCGAAACCGGCAATTTTTACCGCCATTATAAATCACTGAAGAAATGTCGAGGGACACGATGTGAAAAAAATACGTAAGAGAGACCATAGAGAATTCATCAAAACGGATTCCCAGAGGTGCGATTAAAGTCCCATCAAGCTCCAAGTAACAAAAAGAACGAAAAAGAATGAATCGTCCTGGGCGTCGTTTGAACTGAGAAAATGATTTCGAATTCGTTGCACTTGAATGAGCAAAAATACGAAAATACTGTATTATATAAATTATGTATAAAAAATAGGAAATGAAGAATAAAAGGGGGAAGATATCGCGACAAGACACGGAAGAAATCAATTGCGCTGGAGCCGCGATAATCCCTTTGGCAAATGCAGCATGGACACATTGAATTTATACTTCTCACGGATTGAGTCCCCGACGTACGTTCCGCGCTCACGAACACATGCGTTGCGTAGATTCAGCATCGAGTACACAAGACATTTGTTCGAAACCAGCCACGCGAGATTTACAATCGTAGACGCGCTCTCTTCGGATGTAAAAAACAAACAAATAAGTAAAGGAAGCAAAAAAAGTATTGAATCCTCCTTTATTTTCTGGTACAAAGAAAGGGAGAATGACCGATAGCGAATGCCGTATGCGTTTCGCGATCGGACACTCGGCCTTTGCATCCCTCCCCCTTTTTCATCATCTCGAAACTCTGGAAGCACCACTCGACTGCTTTTTTTCTTCTTCCCTCCTTTCTTTCCGTCTGTCATCTCGAGTATACGGGCTCAACAAAAGTTGCATCAATCCGATAGCGAGCCGTTTTGTAGTAATTGTTAATCGGGCATTTCTTCAGTTTTTTTTTTGTGTTCAAATTCAAAATGTTTTTGAATACGTAGATTAGTTAATTAAGTTTTTTTTAGATTAAATTTTGAAGCCTTGATCAGAAGAAGTAGAAAAATGAAACGAACCTTATGAAAAGAAGAAACGGAAAGAAAAATTAATTACTGAATTTATTTTTATCAAAGATTAGCCGAACCTCGTAAACTGAAGAAATGACGAAGAAAAAGAGAAAAATTAATTGACATTTCTTCAGATTTATTTTCACGGTGAATTCGAATCCTTTTTGGATGCCGAAGTTAGTAAACTCATTTTTTATATTGCAACATAAAGTTTGAGCCCTCAAAAACAGAAGAAATGTAAAAATCGAACAAACCTTGTAAACAGAAGAAAAGAAGAATAGCTGATAGAACGTGATGGCGCATCCTTCCGGTGTCGTGTCGGCGATCAGTCAGCGATGAAAAGAGATTTCTCGTTTTTCCTCAAGCACGATCCTCGATTTAACCGCGAACACAGAATGGAAGTTTGAGCGTAGCACGAGAAGAAATATAAAAAAAAAGAACGAAGAAGAAAAAACGTCCCAGTTCGGAAGACTGGGCGAACAGAGGCGAGAAAATGGATACGGGCGAAAAATTAGATCGAGGAAAAAAAATCTATAAAATGAATCGCGAGGAGTTTGATGTGAAGGAGGAGGAAGTGCCTTCTTCTTGCACGACCTCTCTATCGTCCTTCGAGGTCCACGAACGACTGAGCCGGACTCTTGTTCGCTCTTGCCTATAGCCCACACAGAGAACCCCTTCCTCGACTTTCACGTGGCGTGTGCTCTCATTTCCAAGAGGAGAACACACAAGCACGTATACAGAAACGCACACAGATTTAATTTTGATCCTACCTTGCATGACATTTGTGTTATGTGCCCTCTCCTTTTTTCGCTTCCCCTCGTCATCGGGCTTGTCCGGATCGAGGTAGAGGCAAAATGGTGAAGACGAGAGGAAGAGGAAAGAGGCGGAGGACCATTATCATTACGAATCGTTCTTCGTCTTCTCCTAACGCGTCTTTTTCAACGTCGAGAGAGAAGAAAAAAAATTGCGAACTGGAAGAGGAGGAGGACGAGTTTTGCGGTGTGGATGCCGGTACATGAGCCTCGATTGCTCTCCTGGACCATCGTCAACAAATGCCATGTAGACGCACGTACACGAGTGTACCGAGTGATAATAATTTACGTATACGCTACTCTTGCTCGCTTTCTAGGCCACCGCGCACTGTATTTTCACACCAGCGATCTCTTTGTTTTTTTCGACGATGACACGCGTCGAGTTTTGGTTCTTGGCGTTGCCTATTATCTCATTATTTGAATGTCGACATGTTACGATCATTTATTATCTTTTTTAAATTAAATGTTTTTATTATTTTTTTTCAAGTCTTGTCCATTTGGGAATGAATGTTTCTTTTGATAAATGTAGAATACAATTTTTATTTCATACAGATTTGTCATCCTTTTGTAAATTTTTGTATTAGGACACACCTCAAGTTTTGATTCTTGTTATTATGAATTATCTCATCATCTAGATATTCGTCGTTCATAATTTTTTTTTATATTAATATTTTTATAATTTTTGAGTAGACTTATCAAGTTACTTTTTTAATTCTGGATCGAAGCCAAAAATTATGGTTTGCATAGTTCGAAATATTCCACTAGAAATTGCAGTAAATAAATTACCAATCTTTTCTCTTTTTCTTTCATACTTGGCGTCGAGCGGCTACCGCGTCTCTTGATAAGAACAATATTGAAGATGAAGTTGGTAAATTGACAATTTTTGTTTGTTTCAGTTTTTTGAGTTAGGTTTGAGTTCAATTTTCATACTTCTTATACGTATTCAGTGTGGATTATTGTGGGTCGGAAGGGGGTAGTATATTTACCACTATATGTTTTAAGGATATATTTTTCCAGAAAATTTTTACCTCAGAAATTTTCAGGATATTTTTTCCTTTGATATTTTGCTGCAGTTATTATGTCGCGGATATTCTGTCATCGAATCAAACATCATGGGACCAATTTTTTAAATATCCAGTTTAGTCTAAATTAAAATGTCTCAAGTCCAGATAAGAATCTGATAACATCGATATTTGAGCGACCCTTAACTAAAATGTTTCCATTTTTTTCAACTCTTATCAATTCGTAAATTAATTTTTCTTTCGATTACGAAAGATAGAGTACGATCTTTATTTGAGTTTGTCGTCCTTTTATATATTGTTTTTGTATTATGGGTTCCTGTACTCAACCGTCTGTGCAAAGATGCCGGTCATCATTTCCGGGAACGAAGCTCACCGATGGTTCGCCAACAAGTTTTTGTCAGCGGTTCGTCAAGAAAACGGAACGGAGCGCACACGCAGTCAAAGGTGATGACATTGATCTCTCCTGACGCGTGAAGAAACATCTCGAAGAAAACTCGGCGAAGGAGAGAAATTTATAGAGGAAGAATAAGACCGAGGATCAGGGGTAAGGAAAAAAAAAGACGAAGACACCTGTGACGGCAGATACGGGAGAAAGAGGAAGAGAGAGAAGTGATTCTCACGAATATGGTCTTGTACTTCTTCACTGAACTTCTTGCAGAGTCTGCGCACAAAGATATCAGAAATCGATAGTCCCACGTTCATCGACGTCGTTAAAGTCACCTCAAACTTCACTCAAATTTATCTCAATGATTTTACTGACTGAAAAAATGCTCGACAAGATTGAAGCAATTAAACATTTTATTAGAGGACTTTTAAGGAGAACTTCTTCATTAAATTTCATGTGGGGCCCACACTAAAAATGTCAGAACTCAATCGTTTCACTTTTATCGATGTCATTAAAGTCACTTGAAACTTACCTCAATTATTTGGATAATTGGCTTCGAAGCAATTAAAAATATTTTATTAGAGAACGTTGTAAGATAACTTCTTGTGAGGTCCATCGACAAAGATGACAAATATCGATCGTCGAATGTTTATCGACATTGTTGAAGTCATCTAAAACTTTATTCAAATTTATTTTAATGATTTTATCAGTAAGATAAATTTTATTTTAATGATTTTATCAGTAAAATAAATTTAAATCCAGACCAAGACATCGTTAAAGTCATCTTAAACTTCAGTTGATGAAACTTCAGTTTCTACTAAAAAAAAAAATAGTTCTAAAGCTTCGAAGCAAAATTAGCCATTTTATTAAAATTCCTTCAAGGATATCTCCATTGAGCTTCTTGAAGTCTGTGCACAGAGCATCACAAATCGATCGTCTCACATATAAGGCCATCATTAAAAACATTTCAAAAACTTCACTGAAATTTATCTCAATCACTTTCGTAATTAAAAAATACTGTTTGAAAGCTCCGAAGCAATTAATCATTTTATTAGAGGACGCTTAAGGAGAACTCGAGCAGGGAAAGCATTTTATTACGACTATCATTAGCCAAGATTTGTCGCAGTAAAATTCTGAGCATGAATTTACCATAATTAAATTTCTTTGTCGAGGACGGGAGACAATGCACTTTGAATATAAATAGAACGCGAGCTACGCTCGCGACGAGATTGTAGGTAGATTCCGCATGAGCTTTAAACCTGAAGATATCTTTGTCTTCTTCTTCGTCCTCTCTATTTCTCTCTCTGTCTCTCTCTCTCTCTCCCATTTTTCTCACCAGCTGTATTTCCCATTCTCGGCCTAATATAACTATATCCCGACCTCGTGCGTGTATCTCGGATGAAACGGGATTACCGTCGAGCGCGCGTCTGTACTTCCGGTTAATTCAGAGTCCACGATTCCTTCGAACGCGCTACGTCGACATGAACACGTGCCGACATCTACTCATTACATTTCCAGCTGATAATTTCGAGATCGAACGAGCCTCCAAATTTTGCGGAATTATTCGGTTTTTCATCCAAAAGTTTATCATACGTGAATGCAGCAAGATTTTTTTTCTCGAAAGCGATTAACTTTTGGGAAAAATTGCAGAGCCCGAAAACTGCTTAGAATTCATCAAGGAATGCACTAGAATTTTCTCAGAAATTTTTATGAATTTTTTAATTTAAAAAAATTCATGTCGTAAATTCTGTGGACACATTCTGAAAGAGCATAAAATTTTATGTCGGATAATGTGAAAAAAATTGGATGGAAATTTAGTATAATTTGACGTCATTTGAGACTTACCTCGTATTTTTTCTGTCCGTTCCGGATCGGGATCTGACACAAGTCAACATGATATCTGGTGGCAAAAACTCGAATTAGTACAACGGTGCAGATTCAATAGAAAACCAAAATTATTATAATTATCGGATCATTGTCGCTATGTGACAAAACTCCACTCCCATATCAGATTCCAATAGATTTTTTACAAATAAAGTTAAATAAAATTCTCAACGCTCGTGTGGTCGCAACTTTCAGTGGCGTCACTCCTGAGTAAATTGCTCAGTTCACAGCCGAGCAAAACAAAGAATACTGATTTTTCTTCCCAGCGGCACATTCTCAGCTGCGGTTTCGAGACCGACCTAACCTCCAAATTTTACGAGATTCCTCGACTGATTTTTTCGCCGCGGGACCAAAGATCCAGCGAAAGATTCACAGGATCCAGAGAATTCCAGCTCTCACACATGTACAGAGACGTACACCGTGTTCGTGACCATATCCAGAGATACTCGTAAAGTATATGTCTCGCGAGGCTCAGGAGGAGGAAGACTCGCGAGCATAAAACCCGAGTCCGGCATGTGTGCCCCAAGTTGGCGGCGTGCAGCTTTCCCGATCTCCGTACAGGACGTCGTTGGACATTAGTTAAATTACAACGCGAACCTCTCACCTCGAGAGCCGAGTTAGCCACGTTCCGAATATCGGCTGAACGCAGTAGAACTCGAGACGTGTTTTCCAATCTCCAATTTTGAAAGAAACAAGATTAGCTGTTTCGATGGCACGAGCAGTACAATCGAATTAAAGTGTTATGAAGAAAATAATGAACGCCTGTAACAATTGAGTAATCGTAATGACCGAAACATCTAATTTGATGTTTTGTTTCGAAGTAGCTCATTTTGTTAAACCGGCGGAAATGCCCGAGTAAAAAGTACAGCGGTACAACGCAAACTTCTCACCTCGAGAGCGAAGTTAACCACGTTCCGTACATCGACTGAATACCGAAGAGCCCGAGATGTGTTTCCAGTTTCCAATTCTGTAAAAAAAAGCTGCCTCGATGTGTATAATCGAATTACACTAAAAATTACTGGAGACGTCGGAACACTCGAGGCGATAAAAACAAAAAAGTGTCGTAAAGAAAATAACAGACATTTTGAACAATCGTAGTAATGACCGAAACAGCTGATCGGATTTTATATGTTTCAAAGTAGCTCATCCACAAATCGGCGGAAATGGGTTGCGAAAAATTGCAAGTTTTTATTCCTTCCAGATCGTTGGTGAATATTGAATTTATGGAGTGTAATAATGCTTATTAAATGGAGGCGTGTACACGACGTTGAAAAAAAAAACTGGAAAAGAAAAAAGTGACACGAGTCTGTCCTACTGCGAAGCTATGCTCTTAATTTGATTGATGCTTCGAGGAAAAACCGGATTGCCGAGCGCAACGCCATCGCCGGTGTGAAGAGACACCGTGTACCCGCGGTACGAGCGTTCCTATGCTCTATTAAATTCCTCTTATTTTTCTTATCCGAGTTTCTGTCATCTCTCTGCAATGGAAATACGTCGTGTGTGGACTTATTAGTGATTCGCGTCAAAACTTCATTTTGTTTCACATTTTCTTCTCTCTCTCTTCTTTTCTTCTTCGCACAAATATTTGCTTCGTCACTTTATTGACATAATTACTGATTTCCGGATTTATCTGATCACTGCAGTTCTCATCCGAAGGGAAAGCAAACCGTGTGCTCTTTCACAGAATGCTAATTCACTCTCTCTCCCTCTCACTTCTCTCTCACTCTTGACCCAATTGAAATTATGCCAACTAACAGTGACGATTACAAGATAGAAATTTATCGATGGGGAATAAAGTTTCGATCTTTACATTTATCGGATTATCACTTTTCAGCAAATACGTCGAGGATGATAAAAATCTGAAAAAATCGTTTCGAAATTATTAACGAGGATTTGATAAAATTTCGTAGTCGCAGCGACAAATAATTATCGAATGGATGTAAAGTTTCGATTTTGAGATCTTATCGAATTATAATTTTTTCGTAAATACGAGAGAACGTTGAGCACGATAAGTTCGAAAAAATTCTGCTTGAAACGGTTTCGGAGTTATTGACGACTTTTGATAACATTTTCCGTCTACAGAGGGAGACAGTTATCGGATCGATGATGCGGAATTATCTTCAAAAAATTAGCTGCATAGAAAATCATTTTCTCGTTTTGATTACGCGAATAAAATAAAAAAATTAAATTCTCAAATTTTGACTTTTGTTTTGAAAAATTCACAAATTATTTTCATATTTTTCTCTCGTAATCTCTGGAGAGAATTTTCGATTTATTCGCATTTATAAATAAAAGGAAGTTATTTGGATTTTGTACAATTTTTCAGAGAACTATCTTACCAGTTAATTTTTTTTCGAATCGTGTAATCGATAACGTGATTTTCTCTCTTATCAAAGTCGGTCGCTCAAATGACCACGCGCTGAAACTTCCACAAAATAGGCGCGACGATCGCTCTGTTATCATTGACATCAGCTAAGAATCGTGAGAAACAAAAATGTTTTTGTGCGTACGCGTATGTGTCGAAACGTCAAATCGTGATTGTCTCGCGTGTTTGGATTGTGCTCGATGAATCAGGAATTCGCGCGTTGAAACTCTCGTGTTTACAGTACTCGTCAAATTGAAACGAAAAATGTAATAAAATGCCTGATTTATCTCGTGTGTGCGTTCCAAACCCGGCATCGTGAATCGTAATTTCCGGGCGAATTTGTTATTATTGGAGAATCGACTGTCGTCAGCGCGTATTTTTGTTGTTCTTCGAGGTGAAAAAACATTCGTGTTTCGCGTAGGCCGGCTATTTTCGTTGATCGATGCTTTTCGACGAATCCATAAATGGAATTGACATTTAGACGCGTTCGTTTCAAGTCTCAAACGATTCTCGAGTCAAGAATTTTTCAGAATTTCTTAAACATGTGGTAAGTCAAAAAATGTAATAACATTCTTCACGGTCGTTTACCCCGGTCTAATAAGATTTATTCACGATAACAGCAATAGGAATTTAATTGATAAGATGAAATCGTGATTATTTATCTGACACTTGAAGATCTTCCTTCGCATCGAATCAAACATTTTATATATCTCTAATTTTTCTCAATAGGTTTAGGGAAACTTAATTTTAGAATTATTTGCAATGATTTTACTGTCAATATTATTAAGACTTTTGATGAGACTTCATTTTTAATGATTTGATAATTTTGGAACTTTTTTTTTTTAAACGGAGTAGAACATTTTAAGGCCCTTTCATTCTTATACATTTAGATTCTATGTTTAGTAGAATATCATTTTATTTGTAATGAATTTATTGCAAAAAACATACATTTGTTGATAAGATAAAATTCTTCGTACTTATGTAATACTTGGAAATCTTTTATCAAATGGAGTAAAAATTTAAGATTCTTTCAATTTTTCTATGAATCATTTCCAGTAACTTTACAATGAAAAGAATTATTTTAAATATAGAAATATCTGACATAAAATAAAATTACATTTATTCCTCCAATATTTGAAACTCTTTCAAATCATGAAATAAGTTTTAAATCCCTCCAACTTTTATTTTTCCTAGATTTTGTCTTTTTTTGAATGTGTTTTCAGAATTATCTGCAATTTAATTGTCAAATGCTGATTTGATAGAAATGATTATATAACAAGATTCTTTTTTTCCAAGATGAGGACCGTGAGCAATGGCACGATGGTCGACTGTTCTCTCAGGGGTATTCTTGGCTCTATCTATGGTTCTATCTCTCGGGAAGCTGCTCATGCTTGCTGCAACTAACGGCAACAACGGTGATCTCAGCGAAGCTGATCAGTGGCTGACCGAAATTGGCCTCAAGCAGTATCGTCCTCTATTCCGGAAGAACGGTAAAAATTTCCATCATTTAAATCCGCAAACAGAATGAAACCAAAATTTTCCATTTATTTTTTCTCTGCTAACTCGTACAGCAAAATGTCTAAAAACTCGAGAGTTTTTTTTTAGAAAGTATCTCAAGCGACAAAAATTTTTCAATACCGTCTCATCTGATAAAAAAATCATAAAAAGGAGACTGTAAAAGGGATCATAAAGGAGTCTTTTGATCTTTAAAAAATACAATATTTACGAGACGTAACCGAACTTTTGTGTACCATCCATAAAAGACTGCTTCATCTTGCAGTCAAGTGATGAAGAGTGTGAAAAAAGTTTGGTAATTTTTGGCATCGAAAATTTTTGTATTCTCTTGAGGACAGGAGAGTTGGGAGACGTCGTCAAAAATGCAGGTAACATCGAGCCTATGAAAAAAAAGAGCACTCAACAACAAAGTGCATTCTTGAAGGAGAGAGAGAGAGAGAAAAGAAAACGTTGAAGAACGTATACATCGGATGAATGAAGTGATACTTGCCATCGTTATGGGAGAGGGAAACTTTCCTTTTTTTGTCTCTCTTTTTTCTTTCTCTTTCTCTTGACACCGAGCACCAGTGACTACAAGATTTTCTGGTCAGACACATCCACTTCTTATTTCTATACATTATTCATCCCCACGATGGCGAGAAGACGAGAGACTCGTCGACGACGATGCATCTCTCACCCTCTACCCTACACTTTTGCGTTCCAGATTCAACACTCGTATTCTCGTCACGTTTTTTTCTTCCTGGATTTCAAGAAAATGCAATCGCCGTCTCTCTTCTTCCTCGAGTTGACGACGTGGAAAACAAAACCCTCTCATTCAAAGGGAACAAGGAAAAATTTTACAAAGACTGCTTTCTGCCTGTGAATTTTTATTTAACAAGAGCATATTTTTGACCTCCTTTTTTAAATATTTTTAAAAAAATAAGGAATAGACAATTCACGTATTGCTAAAGAAATTAGCTGGCTCTGTGTTGATGAAAACGTCAGGTGCATTTTTATGTTTGAAAAAGGTCACGTTTTTTTGTCTTTGAATTTTTTCTTTTTATAATTGGAAATAAAATTCGTATGTCGTGTTCAAAGAATTTAGAATGTAAAATTCATTAGTCGTACTAGTAAACAAATGAGCTTTCTATTTATTGATGAAAACGTCAGGTTTTTTTTAATTCTTAGGTAAAGCAAAAATGTTTGTGGCGAATTTAAATGTAATTTCGACATAAAATAATTTCTTTAGATATACATAACTGGAAATGAAATGGGCTAATTTAAAAAATTGAGAATAGAAGTTTTTCTGGATTGATGAAAAAGTAAGATTCATAACAGTTTTTATTCTGAAGCCCAAATTTTTCGTCATTGAATTTTTATCATTGAATCTTACTGGCAAACAAAAATTAGCTTTCTCTGGGAATAAGTCAGGTACATACAAGTTTTTATTCTGATGCAGGTATTTTCGCGTCATTGAATTTTGTCATCAGTGGCAATGTAAAAAAAATTAAGAACAGAAATTTTATTGAATTTTTACTGCTAAATAAATTAGCGCTTTTTTGTTCATGACGAATTCAGGTCGTTCAAATAAATTTTTATTCTTCAGCAAGGTCGATTTTTTAAAACTTTTCCTGGTTAATTGGCATTAAAAAATTCGTGTGCTCGTACTGCAGAAAAAAGCTCCCTTCTATTGATACAAGGAACGTAGATACAGAAATATATTTTTTACAGTGTTACCGTCACGTGGCGAAGGTCAGCAAGCTTTTATCTGTTAATGAAAAATTCATCCTTTTTATTTATTTATTTTATTTATTCTCAAGCAAAGTAAAATTCTGTTATCAAATTTTTTTTCAAGTACTGATAAGTTTTTTAATTGACAAACAATTTTGAATTCACTTTATTTATTTATTCCTATTCAAGCTTCAAATTTTAGTCTTCAATATTTTTCTTTCTTTAAACCGTTGCAATTTTTTTCTACTTAATTGGCAAAATTTATTCTTTTTATTTGTTTATTTATTCTTAAAGGTCAAATTTCTTACATTTTTTCAAGAACTAATTTTTTTCTAGTTAATTGACAACTAAACTTTAACCCATTTTCTTATCCAAGGTTCAAATTTTTGTCATAAAATTTTTTTCTTTTTTTTAAACATTTGCAATTTTTTCTACTTATGTAATTGGCAATAAAAAATTCATTCGCTCTAGCGGCACAAGAAATGAGCTTTCTCTCTATTGATAAAAGAAATCTAGATACAGAAATATATTTTTTACAGTGTTAGCGTCACGTGGCGAAGGTCAGCCTACTATTTTATCTCAGGATCGTAAATATTCTAGCAAAAGACTCGCCGAGCATATTCTATCTCTAGCGACTTCTTAAAAAATCGATGGAAGGTAAAATTAAACTTTGCAAAAATATCCCGAATGTCATCGCGAAAAAAAAAAGGAAAAGAATCAAAATTCGTCATCCGTACGATTTACGACGTCGCATTTGAAATTTCGAGGCCGGAAGTAATTCCGCTTAAATTTCCATTAACATTTCGCGCGATTGAATCGGAATTTATTTTTCCCTTCGGAGCACATTTCCCGGAGCATGCAAAGCGTTTTTTCCCCTCCGAGCCAGAAATCTGCAAAAATCCCGAGAGATAAAACCAAAAACGAAAAAAAAAAAAGAAAACTTCATTTTTTAGTGGCAAGATAAATTCTTAATCCGGATTTCCCAGAATGTGTGTAAAATTGCACGAATAAGAGCTCGCGCTTGGCCGCTCGCGCACTCAAATTATAAAAAAAGCAGAAAAAAAGAAAATTTCACCCAAGATATTTTATTCCTCACTGAAAATCTTGACGCTCTCGAGAGCGAAAAAAAAAATTCCGCGATCCAGCGTAAAAATATTTACTCGAGCGTTGCGAATCTTCAGAAACGAGTCAACAAAACTGAAACAAAATCTCTTTTGAATGCCGAGATGAAAGTAAAATAAAAAAAAAAACGAAAAATCCAAAATGCTTCAAAGATGAAAAAAAATTTTCGCTCAAAAAAATGTGCTCCATCGAAGCAGGATTAAAAGACACACAGACGAGTAATTCCGGCGGAAGGTGTACACATGCGTGTCGAACGTTGAATGAAGGAAGGAGAGAAATGAAAAGAGAGAGAGAGCGATGGAGATCGACTCGGAGGATGATAGGAATCGAGGGTTGTGGGTGAGAAGGCGATAGAGAGAGTGAGAGAGAGAGAGTAAGAGAGAGAGAAGAAGAGAGTCGAGAGAACGAGAACGAGAGTGAGAGAGGACGAAAACTGCTCCGAGGGATGGCGAGTTGTACTGAGGCCGGAGAGGGTAGTGGGGCAATGGTTGCTCTCGCCGTGTAATCGTATTGTATGCAGTCGACTGACGTGACTCCGCAAGAGCGGATCGCAACGGAGCAGCCGTGGAAAAAAAAAATCTGTAAATTCGAAAATCGAGGAAAGGACGATTCGGGAAAGGGGGAAACGAATTTTCGTGAGGAAGGGAATAGGCAGAAGAAATATATTAACAAGGGGTTGTGATTGATGTTGTAGGGTTGTAAGGTACGAGGAAGAAAAAGTGAAGAAATTGGTAAAAATTTGTAAAATCGAGAAAGGACGAAAGGGAAAACGAAATTTTCGTGACGAAGGTAGAAGAGATATTGAAATAGGGGTTGTGATAAATATCGCAGGATTATTAAGAAGGAGGAAGAAAAAGTGAAGAAATTCGCGAAAATTTGTAGAATCGAGAATCGCGAAAGGACAATTCGAAAGAAAGGAAACAAATTTTCGTGACGAAGGTAGAAGAAATATTTAAAAAGAATTTTGAAAAAAATATCATAGGATTATAAGGGAGGAGAAAGAAAGAAAAAATTCGCAAAAATCTGTAAAATCGAAAAACGACCATTCAAGAAAAGGGAAAACGAGACAAACAAACGAAAAAAAAGACACAGGGATTGTAAACAAATATCGATTAATTAATATTCAGAAAAAAGTGAAGAAATTCGTAGTAAAAATGCACGCAAAACCGTGAACAAATCTTTAAAATCAAAAATCAAGAAAAGACAATTCGAGAAAAGAAAAAAATTTTTTCAATAACGAAAGAATTAAGTAAAAGAAGAAATATTGATAAGAACGGGTTGTGAAAAATATCCTACGATCTTAAAAAAAAAACGGAAGAAAAAGTGACGAAATTATTATCGTAGCAAATATGCACGTGGTCGAACCTCGCGACAGATCGACGTCACGAGCCACCTTTTTACTATTTTTGTCAACCGGGAAATCAGAGCTGGATTCGGGTCTTCGAAGGAACGCGATTTTTTCGTGTCCAAGCCTCTGACACACTCGTCTCCGTTGTCCCTTCCCGAAGAATTGAAACAAAATCGAATTCGAAAACCAAAAACAAAAAAGTCGATACAAGGAAAAAAAAAATTCGCCACCAGAGGCCTTTTTATCTACACGAAAAATAAGGTGAAATAAAAATCGCTTGTTGACCGTTCAAAACGAAGAAAAAAAAACACACACAAACGTTATGAATTGTTGATCAAAATCACAACTCGCTTTCGAGGCTTTTTACGATCGTGCTCCGGATTGGTTCGAAACGTTTTTTTTTTCGACCACCGGAATAATAAAAAATCTTTTTCATCGTGTGCTGAAGGTGTGATTTGTTACCAGTGATCAACGTGAAATTGCCTTATCGTAAGTGATTAAAAAAATTTTCACGGTATCGAGACACAGAGAGAGCGAGAGAAAGAGAACACGAGACAAAAATGTTGAATCAACGAATTTGGTTAAATTCTACTCTCAACGCTTTGTTAATCTCACCGGAATGGTGAAATCGATGCAAGCAAACACAGTAACGAGATATCCCGGATTAAAAAGATTTATTTTTTCCTCGCATTTTTTATTTTTATTTTTTTTTCGGGGATTTCGCATTTCGCTTTTTTTATCATTTTTAATTTGAGATTCAAATGATTTTTTCGTGGGTTGACAATTTGTGGTCTAATTTATGAATTTGTAATTAACTTACTTAGGATCGTGAAATGACGAAAGATATAACGAAATTTCATGGAGCATTTTGGTATGTTTGTTTGGAATTTAAAAATTTAATTGAATTTTTTAATTGATACGAATTTTTATCGATCGTTATAAAATAATCTGGTTAATTTTTTTTTTGTTATTTATGAATGTTTAATTAATTTATTTACGATCGAAAATAACTTTGAAAAGTAAAACGAAATTTTTATGACGCTTTTCGGTATAAACCAAGTTTTTGGTATTTCAAAAATATTGGAAATTATAAAAAATGGTTACATATATATATTTATATCGATCGCTATACGAGAGTGACATCTGTTCAATTTTTTTCCCTAGTTTATGAATTTTTAATTCAGTTATTTACGATCGTAAAATGACTTCAAAAAATAAAACGGAATTTTTACGACGCTTTTCATTATACCAAGTTTTTCATACTTTGAAACAAGAATTGGAAATTTTTTAAATGATAAGAAATATATTTCATTTCCTTTTTGGAGCTTGAAATATTTTTTTTTATTTATGAATTTTTAATTCAGTTATTTACGATCGTAAAATAACTTTCCAGAGTACAATGCAGTTTTTATGGCGCCTTTCAGTACAATAAGTGTTTCGTACTTTAAAAATAGCCTCAGAGATTTAAAAAATGATAAGAAATGTAAATTTTTTGCTCGAAATTAAAATTTTTTTCTTTTAATTTATGAATTTTTAATTCACTTGTTTACGATCAAAAATTCAAAAGTAAAACTTAATTTTTACGACGCCGTTCAATACAATCAATTTTTCGTTCTTCAAGAATAGAACAAAATTCCAAAAATGATAAGAAATATATTTCATTTTTTTCTCTGGAACTCACAAATTTTTATTTTTATTTATGAATTTTTAATTCCTTTATTTACGATCATAAATTAACTTTCAAAAGTAAACCCTAATTTTTAAGACAGAGTCTTAATTTTTTTCGCACTTTAAAAATACATCGAAATTTCAAAAATTATATTTTCTATTTGTTTCCTTCGAGCTTACAATATTTATCTTATAATGTATGAATTTTTTATTCATTTGCACATAGTAAAATAATTTCTTTTTCAAATAAGACAAAAATTGTGCGACCAAATTTTTTCTCCTTCAAAATCAGAATTGGAAATTTTTCAACCCGGTACGAAATATATTTATATCGATCGTCTTGACTGACATCTGTTCAAAGTAGTTTCGGATACCAGACACTCAGTAACCGGATACAGAAGAGTGCAGTTTCAGGGTTAATTTACTTTTTCGATTTTCCTCACTCTAATCCACGTTTTTTCTTATCACCGTCGCAAAATTTTCTCTTCTTTTTCCCATCGCGTTCTCGCATTACGCGAGTAAGAAACTTTTTAGCCTGAGCGCTTATAGTCCTCGTTTTTTTTTTTTAGTTTTTTTTTCCATCCATTACGACATTCCCAGCGATCGAAGATCATTCCCTAAAGTAGTTTACCAACATTTTTTTTTTGCCACTTCTCTCGGAGGAATAGCGGAAATTTACGTCAGAGAACGTTTTCCGGTAAGCCCCGCTGGCGTAGCAAAACTCGCCGGGATCGCGATCGAAAAGTTAGGAGGAAAAAAAAAATTTCCTCGAGCGCAGACACGAGCTTATGGGAGATGAGGTAATGTTGTACGAAGCATATTGTAGGGAATATGTAAGTGTGAGAAAGACGGAGAAGGAAAGACAGTACTGTATATCCGGTCAAACGGATTTTCCTGCAATGCGGATCACTGCGGAGAGATCACTTTGTGAGAGAAAATAAATAAACAAATGAATGGAGTATGAAAATCGATTTTTCATTTGCCGCACGAGTCTTGGCTTATGAAGCTCGGAGAAAAGTAATTAATCGGAGTTATCGACGTGATTACGCAAAATATTTATTTAGACTTTACTTTTGTTTTTTTATGAACGAAAATAAATAAATAAATGGAGTACAGAATTGATTTTTCATTTGCTGCACAAGTCTTGGAGACCTATGCAGGTCGGAGAGAAATAATTAATCGGAGTTATCGACCTGATAACGCCAAATTTATTTTTTTTATATTTATATATTAAAGAAAATAAATATTCGATTTGGCGTTTGCTGCAACAGCTTTCGAGGCTCAAAAAATTAGTAATCGGAGTTATCGACCCGATATCGATAAACATTTATTTTTTTATTTTTTTTTATGAGATAAAATAAATAAACAATGAATGAGGCTCGGAACTCGGAAAAAAATAATTAATCGGATTTATCGACGCGATGATGCAAAATAATAATTTTTTAAATCTTCCTTTTATTATTATCATTTTTTTTTCATTATATTCGAAGGGAAATAGGGAACCGAAACTCGGTTCTCTCGAGAGAAGATAAAAAAATAAAATATTCAAGAAAAATCTCCATAAATCTTTTAAAACAAAGAAAATAAACAAATGAATATAGATACGAAATTACTGTATACATCGTTTGCTCCATAAAAGCTGGAAAAGCTCACGAAACTGTTCAAGCTCGGAGGAAAAAAAATCAGGATTATCATTATCAGAGCAGTGACGCAAGAGATTAATTTTTTTCATTCTATTAGTCTAAATTTTTCGTACCTATCTCTGTTTAAAAATTTTAATAAATGATATCGTGGAGTAAAAGTTATATATCCGAGGAGAAAGAACAAAAATGAATAAAATATTTTAAAAAATACACAAAAGACTTTTTGAAGTGAGATGAAATAATTAAACGAATGGAGTATGAAACTGCTCTGTCTCGTTTGGTAAAAAAGCTCGCGAGGATTTTTAAGAGGATCTTAAAAATAATTAATCGGAGTTATCGCTGTGACGCAAAGGATTAATCTTTTTTAAAGCTATTTGTAGAAATTTTCTTCATTTTGACAATTTAAATTGAAAGTCATGAATAAAAGTCGCATCCCTCAGGAAAAAGTATGAAAAATAATACAGAAAATTGATAAAAAAATACTCAAAAGTGGGAACAGAAAAATAAACAAATGTACGAGTGAATAAAGGAATAAATTAGTGATTTATTATTATTTTAGGTAAACGTGAAATGCAGGTGAAATTTAACAATAATTATGAAACGAAATATATGAAGAATAACAAAGTGAAATATTACACACAAGACGCGGTCAAATCAGATGCACAGTCGATTCTCGTAACGATCAGCACGTAATCAGTTAATCTGCGGTGAATTATTCAATAAATCCGCGTGCCAGATAAAGTGACAAGAGTACAAAATCTCTCTATCGTTCGCTAAAAGCTATAAAAAATCTCTCAAGGCCCTTTTAAAGCTCTCAAAAGAATAATTAATCGAAATTATCCGCACGATATGACGCAAAATATGAATTAATTATGAGATAAATGCACTCGACCGTATATTCCATTTCCAAATAAATGTGCGGGCGATCCAATTAAATGGACCGTTAACAAATAAATAAACAAAAAATAAATAAATAAATAATTACTCATAAAATAAAAAAATGAAATATTTCGAGTTCCAATTTAAATAATTTTTTTTTTAAATGATCCTAAATAGGGTAAGGGGGGGCAAAATGGGGTACTTAAGAAAAATTTCCGATTCCACGGGTTTAAATACGCTGAATTTTGTGTTTTTTAAACACAATTGAAGAAAACAAATTCAATTTTTAACTGAAATGAAATTTTCATGAGAAAAAAATTTTTGTTCAGTTGTCAAAATGGGGTACCTCTGCAAAAAGTACGAAAAAAAAATTTTTTCTCATAATTTGTTAAGTTATTATTAGCTTTGACGTCTTATTTCAAG
>JAPYYX010001608.1:0-23339 GCA_030522605.1 Cremastinae sp. B BG-2022a | reverse complement strand
TTATATATTCTTTAATTGCAAAGCATTCATTTGAGGTATACTTTATGTACGTTTAATGTGTAAGAGTTTTTTCTTTTTATTTTCAATTGGATTACGATAGAAAAAATTTTCAAGTGTCACTAATTTTTGGTTGAGATTGTACGGGTACAACATCCTTAAAGCAAGGAAGAAGCGATATACAGCGATTTGTGAATGTATGTAAAAAATCACATTTTATTGCAATTGGGTGGGTTTGAAATATTATGTATAATGTTTACACGTGTATGAAGAATATTTTGATATAATTAATGTATTTATTAATGAAAAATGTTTCGCAAGTAGAAACGTAAATGGTTTAGTCTTTGCTTGTAGGCAAATTTTTTTCCGTCTAAAAGTTCTTGCGAATACTAATCTCTCCTTCGATTTACAATACAATGAATCAGTGTACATTTAGTTAAAATAGACGCATAAAATGTAAAAGAAATCACGAACGTTTCATCATCCTGATCCAAACCACTCCCTCAGAATCAATGCCTTTGGATGACATTTCTATGTGAAAATCCTTGAGAACAGTGACGATTGCTGCTTTAATTTGCAAACTCGCGATCTTCCTTCCCATGCATATTTTTGGTCCTTCGCCGAAAGGCAGGAAAACTGTCTTGGGACGTCGTCTTATATTTTTTTGATTAAATCTTTCAGGATCGCAGACTCTTGAATTTTTGTAATACTTCTCGTCCCTGTGGATGGCGTCGATGGGGATGAGAATATCCGTGCCAGGTTCGATTCGACACCTCAGCCCGTCATGCCCGACCAGCTCGCACGGAGAAACGCATGTTTTCTTCAAAAAAGGCGGAACCGAATGAAGTCTCTGCGACTCGCATAACGCCTGGTCCATGTACGTCATTTTCGACAGTGAATCATAATTTATTTTTCCACGATGTTTCCCTAGAACGTCGAGCACCTCGATGCGGAGCTTCTTGAGAATTTGTGGACTTTTTGCTAACGTGAACATGAAGAATTCGAGAGTAAATGCTGAACTGTCATATCCGTCGATGAAGAAAGACAGCGCATTCACGGTCAATCCCTCCAGGTACAAATTCCCTTGTTCATCCTCGTATCTACGGCTGTCGAGCATCGCCTGGAGAAAATCGTTCCCCGAAATCCCGTCCCTTCGACGCTTTACAACCGTTTCGTGCACGATGCGGCGAAAAAATTTTCCGGAGCGTTCCGAAACAATTGAGAGACGTAAAATTTTGTTGAGCGTCGGAATAAGATAAACCATAAACCGCAGAGCCTTGTGCGTGATCGACGTGTTGAATAAATCCTTGACTGCTTCTCGGATCGAATTTGGACCAGTCCCTTCGTTGAAGAAATCACCCTCGGCACCGAAGGCTACGCGCGAGAACGCTTCACCCAAAAATATATAACTGAGATCCTGCGCTTTCAAGTCCAAAAATCCGTTGCTCGATTTCTCTAACCTCTCATCCAAATAATTTTTAAATTTTTCGCAAATCTCGTCCAAGCGCTGAGACATCATTCGAAGTCCCGTGACTGACGTCAAGCCATGAGAGAGTTTGTTTCGAAGTAATTCCCACTTTTCGCCTGTATTGAAATGAAGACTCTCCGTGATGAACGGATCGATGCCGATGCTCTCATTGACTGCGATCGTATCGAATTTGTACTGAAATTTCGAAAAATTTCTTACCAGTACCGAATCGATGAGCTTAGGATCGCGGATCATCAGATTAGGCGTAAACATGTCGAAAAAGCCAACCATGCTCAGATCGCTGTACGTCGTGTACACCCTCCTGTAAAACAGTAGAACCTTCGTTGGATATTCAAAACGTGACGAAATGTTTCCGTAAAGTGGCCGCAAACCCGCGACTGACGGGAATTTCCTCTTTCTCCAATAGCGATAGACGTCGAGGCAACATTTTTTGAAATAATACAGGAGAAATGCCATAAATGCTGACGTTAATACGAAATATACGTCCATCCTTCTCTTTTCTTATCTTTACCTACTTGAAAAATAATCAAATCTTTTCAATTGAATAAGAATCACCCGTATATCGTTATATTCAATAATTATTGTCTTTTGCCTATTGAATGATACATACGCACTCATCACTTTTTATTAAAATGATCAATATTATTAAAAAGTTATTTTTTAAATTTATGTACTTTTATTAAAATACTATGATTTTAAAATCAATTAGTTAAAGAATTTCGTTCCCATTGTTTTTTATATAATTAACTTGTGAAAATAATTTTAAGCACGCATGTTTTCAAAAGTTTGTAGCGAATTTCAGAGTCAACACCGGTCTACACTTTAGGGGACTTCGGAGTTGTAACTGAACTCATCTGCATGGGCTCCGAAAAGATTGCTCGTAAATACATATATATAACACACATATTGTATATACCTATAGAGAAAGCCATATTATTAATGTTTACAATCAACACATTTAATCTTGCTTCTCACATCAAGTAATCGCGAATAGCAGAGATATTAAAATTATCCGCAAAATGGGTTATCCTAAGAATTTGGTAAAAATTTCGAATATTTTAAAATTTATTGATAGAGTTTAATATCGAATAGCGTTTTCTTTGCTAAAAACATTATATTTGGTGATTTTTAAACACATTTAAACAAAAATAAAAACAAACAATTAATATAGCAGATAGAAAAAAATCATTTTCTTTGGGAATAAAACTCATTTAAGCAAAAATTACAATAAATCATCAATTAATTGCTTGAAATAAGACGTCAAAGTCAATAACAAATAAAAAAATTTAAAAAAAATTTTTTTTGGAGAGGTATTCCATTTTGTGTGCTAAAAAAATTTTTTTTCTCACGACAAATAAAATTTCGTTTTGTTCCTTTAATTGTGATTGAAAAACAAACAATTCAGCATATTTAAACCCGTGGAAACGTCAGATTTTTTTCAGTACTCCATTTTATCAATATAACCGAGCACTTTTGTTAATTTTTTATTGGTCACGACAGTTTCGATTTTAATAAAATAATCCAAAGTTGAAGATGTAAATAATTACTCGGTTGCATTAAATTCCCTGTAACAGTACCTGTTAACTGATTGTGATCGTGGAAGCATCAAGTTTTTTTTTTATATAGATTGTTCGAGACACAAACACATCGCTCGGCCTTGAAACAAGATTGTACAATGTTTACGCTCATACAGTACGTATATCCAAATCAAAATATCAAACACTAAACTGAAATTTTTTTCACGATTGTAATGTAATAACGAAATATTACTCTCATCCATCGTTTTTCTTTTCATTCAAAATTCGAAGGTATACGAGACGAGCTCCAATTCTCACTGGATTATTTATTTAATAAGCCCTCGCGCGAAGTGCAGGTTGTAGCGAGAATGAAAAATGAGCTTGCGAATTAAAGGCCCGAAAGGGAACTGGCCTCACACAATATAGCATTCCAGACTCGATTGCAGATTTTGAGGTGCAAATTAATTCATGAAAGTTTTGCTGGCTTCCTTCTACTCTAGATAGCGAGACGATCCATACATACACCTACACATACATTGCAGACATTTGAGAATACGGAACGTGAGTGTGCGAGAGATGGTGTTGCGAAAACTGTTGGGCGAAATACGAGATGAAGATCAGGGGGATAATACTGAAAGGGAGAGAGGCATCGACGGAATTTAGCGCGCGTATACATGTATGAAAAGATAGCGATAGCGCGCAGATGAGATATCGGTCAAGCCGCAAGTACGACCAGTTGAGTAGATATACAAACGGGGCAGACGGGCTAAAAGGTCCGAGAGGCAGGTCCCCCTTCATGACCGTTCGTACGTAGCTAACGCTCACTTGTACAAGACATACCGCTTCGAGTTTCACCGATATTAGGTGCAGAAGGAGACTGAGTTACGAGTGGATATAAATTCCGAATATTGGAGTTCCGCCCACTACCTGCCACCTCTTTACCTCCCTCATTTCTTCAACGATCGACTCTTTTAGTTTCTCGAGCTACTGATCTGATAATGTATTTACATACGTGTACATTGTATATGTAGGATATGTATGTTTTTATATGTAGAGGATGATGCTCAAATGAGCATGAGAGGCGACATCTCATGGCAGAAATCGCTGATCGCTTTTATTTTTCTTACACATATAAAATCATCAGTACACATGATATGATAGTCATTGTCGTGGATTCTCGTCTGTATACACGAAGAAAGAAAAATTTTTGAATGTACAAAATTTGTTTCATTTAACTAAATGTGGGGGGGGGGGGGGGGGCAAATGGGATACTTAAGAAAATTTTGCGTTTCCAAGGATTTAAATATGCCGAATATTTTGTTTTTTAATCACAATTAGAGGAAAGAAATAAAATGTTCAGTATTCATATGAAAAAAAAATTTTCTTTAGCTAGCACAATAGGCTATCTGCTATTAATTGATTTTTAATATTAATATTTTTGTTTGAATGTGTTTTCAGATCATTAAATATAACGTTCTTAATAAAAGAAAAACTATTTTATATTAAATTCTATCAAATTTTGAAATATTAAACATTTTCACCAAATTTTTGGAGAACCCCATTTTGCCCCTCCCCCTCCTCCATTTGCCCCCCCCCCCCACCGTTGATTTGATTTATTAAATGAATGAAACAAAATTAAACAAATTTTGTTTCATTCAGCAATAATTTTTTTCAGTGTAAATACAAACATTCTATTTCTGAATAGAATTTTTATCAAAGATCCGAGGGCAGGGATAGAGGATAATAAAAAATGTTTTATTTTGATCGAACATGGCAGACAATTTATTATTTGGGTAACTTCTATGCAGTCATTTCATCTTTCATTTAAATTGTTATTAAACAGTTGAACATAAAATTTGGGACTTTCAGCTCAAACGGTACTCCGATTTGTATATAGCGAATCGTAGAATTGGGCTGATGGTTAACAGTTTTTCATGAGTATGGTATATTTATACTAATCTTTTCGGCAGATATCGCATCCACGCCAAACGAGTCGGGAACTCGCGAGTTCGTTGAGCAGTCCGGAAAATTGGATGTTAAGTTTATCGTAGGATGCTCATAATAATATAAATTATGGGAGTTTGGGAGTGCACAATAACCTTTTTGCAAAGTGTACTCATATGTATACATACGTACATATATGTATAAGTATATTAATACGGAATGAAGAGAAAAAAAAGAAAGATGGAACGATTCGAAGCTCGAAAGACTTTCATACTATACGCACAGGCAGCCCATTTTCTTTACGAGTCCAATTCCGTGAGATTCTGTAAAGATTGCGCGTAGTCAAGTAACGGCGGTGTGGACGGCATCCAAACAGTTTCGGCACTGCTTCAACGCATTTTTTTTTTTCATTTTTTCTGTCTCCCTTCACCACGAAACGAAACATCTTCACTCTTTTCCTCCAAAACTAACGAGAATATGCATGCCCGCTCTTTATGCAGATCTTCCCTTGTCGGTTTTACCTCCTCTCATTGTCTCTCCCTCTTTCTTTGCTCTTTTCCGTTATCCTCTTCTCTTTTTCTCTACAGTGTATGCCGGGTAGATTTTCCTCGCAGCCAGTTTTGTGAGTGGTTCTCTTGCTGGGATAATATTATACCGTAATTTAACCACTAAATCTTGTCTAATACACAGAGTAGATACAATATATACAATATACATGTATATTATTCCCTCAGGATGACTCCCATTTCCTGCTCTTTCGAAATATCCATCCTCATTTCCTTCAAGCCCGTATAAAATGCTGTAATTACAGTCGAACTGGAATAGCAAATTATTTGCTCTTCGCTTACATTAATCGCGCATATAGATTCAAGACGCGTAATCTGAATTGAATATATTTAAGTTATAAATGCTCATAATTAATACACATGCAAAGTAAATTATGTAAGGGAGGGTGGGGCACGACGGCCCTCTCAAGCCAGTAATTATTTTTCATAGGTTTTAATCTTCAGGTTGACTTCATTTGGTCTTATTTCAAGCAAATCTATCAAGGTTTTACAAGGACTTGAATTTTTTTTATTTAGGGGCACGACACCTCGCCCCCAAAAAAAAGTCTTGAAAATTTTTTTTTTTATTGCAAAAAGAGATTTTAAGATATAATCTGTTTCTCTCTCTCTCCCACTCTATCCTGATTTTGTTTAAAACAGTCCGTGGAATGATGTTATAAAGTTATTACTAATGCGTATTCAATTATCTTGAAATAGTATTTCAATTATCAGAAATTTCAATGCTATGATTCGTTGAAAGTTGAATTTTTATAATCGTTCAAAAGAATTATCATTAGCTTTATTTGATGTTAGTGTTGAGTTGTTAAATTGTTTTAAATAGATAGATAATAACTGTTTTAATTTCAAAACTGTGCTTTTAATTTTTCATTTGCTATGTACTTTTATGATTTGTTATACCTATTATTGGTTTCCATGCATGGAACATTTTTCATTTTTCCTAAAGTAAGTTTTTTTAGGTGGTCCCTTGTGCCCCAGATATCACAGATTAGCTCGAAACATCTTTAAAACGCCAACGGTATCATGATTTGACCGAAAATAAAAAAAAAAAATTTTGACCAAATATTTAAGGGGGACCGTCGTGCCTCACCCTCCTCTATATGTATAGGAACAATTAATACATGTTTGATCACTTCTTACGATCACATTCGAATTGTTATAGGATAAGCAGTGTGTCCAGTATCACTGATGTGAATTTAGAAAGTGATGAACTTATGAAGCTATACACGGTAAGGATAGTGCGGGCGAGGCTCCAAAAAATATTTATACGAAAGAAAATTTTTTCTTACTTTTTGGAGGGGTACCCCATTTCGTCCGCTAAAAAATTTTTATTTTTTAATGGCAGTTGACAATTTTATTTCTTTCCTTCAATTGTGATTAAGAAACAAAAGATTCAGCATATTCAAACCCTTAGAACCGTAAAATTGGTTCAAGTATTCCATATTGCCCCATTCCCCACACACCCTATGTAAAGGAAAAAAAAATTAGTCATGAAAATTTGCAATTTCGTGAATTGAACAGCAGTAAAAGAGAATATTTATATAAATATGCTTTCTCTCGTCACTTGCCTACAACAGAGCTCATTAGTGAGAAAACGCATCTGATTACGGTCCACATCATTCTCAATTAGTTTAAATAGGTATATGCTGGGGAATTGGAAAAAAGTATATTAGTTGTATGTATCACTGGGGAAACGAGTTAGCAACTTTCCAGCCCTTGGTTTTGTTCATTAATTTTCTACCTTTACCGTTTTTGACCGTTACGTGGGAGAGTGAACCAGAAAAAAGAAAACACGGAAATTCATTTGCGTTTCATGTCCCACCGACTCGTAGTTTTATTTCGGTTGATGTACGAGTTTTAAAACAATTTTCGTTACAATTCCACGGTGAGGCTGCGAGTGGACGGTCATATAAATTGGAAGGGTTGAAAAAGGTCATCAGAAGCGGAGAGCGATGTTTTCATCCCTTTTCATCATTTCCATGTGTCCATGCATGAACGAAGAAGCGACTCCGGAGCGATAATTCATCATAATACTCTTCATGCGAGAACGATACCAAAGTTTCGAACGTCAAGAGCAATCAACGGCAAATATATGTCTCGTTGACCCCCGTTTATCTTTTGCTTTTTCGTCGTTTTATACTACTTCGCGTTTACACTTGACATAAATCATGTTTTTTTGTATCTCTGACCATTTTTCTTTGACTCCTTTTGTCTATCGTAATTATGAAAGTTCTTCGTCACGCGGGTGATTATTTTATTAGGTCTTTTGTACAGAAGCGCACTGCGTTAAATGTGTTTGTCTTTTCTTTTCCCTCCTGTCTCGTGTACCTTTTGACCCTTCAACGCGCGCACAGAAGGAAAAAACTCTTTCATCGACTCTTTTATATTATATACCTCTAGTTATCAGACGCTTCGAGGGATGGAGGAACTTCTCCTTTCCTTCGTGCCATCGGCCACGTACGCTCTCGTTCTTTCCAACTTGGAAGCACGAAGAATTGGTGCTAACGAGCGGTTCAGGGTACAAAACTTTTCAACTGACCGATCTAGCTAAATCGCACAGAGAGACAACTCTCTTTACGAACAAAAAAAGGAGAAATTCGATGAAAAAGTAAAAAGATATGCTTTCTTCTTATTCGAAAAAGTAGGATTTTTATTTTCACGGCTTAGAATTTTATGAAAGATATTATTGAATATCTTATTGTCAGGATGAAAAAAATCATCTTATTTCGAAATTGAAATAATTGTCTTCATTTTCTTTTCTTATGCATACATAGGGTAAGTGGGGGCAAAATGGGGCACCTCAAAAATGTGGTGAACATTTTCAATATCTCAAAATTTGATAAAGTTTAATATCAAACGGCGTTTTCTTTGCAAAGAACATTATATTTGGTGAGTTGAAAATACATTTGAACAAAAATAAAAAATAAAAATCAATCAACATAGCAGATAGAAAAAGATCATTTTCTTTGGGAATGAGACACATTTTAACGAAAATGATAAGTTAACAAATTATTACAGAAAAGTTTTTCTTTCCTTTGATTTTGATTAAAAAATAAAAGATTTTTTCTAAAATTTTATTTCTTTCCTAATTGTGATTAAAAAACAAAATATTCGGCATATTGAAATCCTTGGTGGTATCGGAAGATTTTCTTAACTACTCCATTTTGCACCCCCCCCCCCCTTCCGGCACCCTATATGCTGTAGCAAGCACGAAATGATTTTTAAATATTTTCGTTATTCTTTTAAGTGTGTTGAGTCCCAAATCGCAGATGTTAGAATTCTAAAAATTTGCTGTTTTGTGTGGAGTATTTAAGAGATCGTGTACAAATTTCCCGGCGATTAGGAAGCTGGTTACTGAGAAATTGGAATTCATAAATTACACGCCACCTATGGAAACTATGTTAAAATCGCAATTATTTTTTATAATTTTTTTCTTGCAAAAAATGATGCGAAAAATATTTAAAAATCACTCTCGAGGAAAAATAAACATACGAGAAGCATTGCGTAATTTTTTCAACATATTTAGGAAGCATGTGTTTTTGAAAATGAATAACGAAAGACGAAGGATGTAGTTTTTTTCGTTTTTTGAAAAGTAAAACAGTTTTCACTATCCAGATTTTAGCGTTATCAAATTTGCCGAAAACATCCAAAAGTTAATTCTTATTTGTAAAAGAAAAATAATTTAAAAAAATTTTTTTTTTACAATTTACGATTTTTATTATTATTAACATGCACAAATACGAAACTAATTTTCACATCAACGTTGTTACAATACGAAATGTGAGTATTTATCAATTCCGATAAAATTCAATGATTTTCAATTTTTGATGGGGCGGTAGGTAGTTAACATCCTTAAAATTAAATAGTCTCGATTTTTCGGAATTTGACAGTGTGCGAAGCCTGCAAAAACCTGTATTCGATTCTACATATCTACATATTTATATACGTATATGTTAGGATGTCTTAACTTGAGATCTCGTACAAACGGATGCTCTTGAAACTCGAAATATTTCGTTGAAATTATTCAGTTGCGTTTCAATAACCGACGGAAACTCGAAATAAGTTTATCAAAATACAGTCTGTACGATATGTCAACGGAAATAGAACGCAAATTTATCAATACTGAAAAGTTTTATTACCTCATGTATACGCATTACGGTCTTAAAATTGTCGCTACCTGTCGTACTCGTATAGATTTAAGTGTGTGAGCATCGTCTTTTGTTTCCCGGTGTTTACTCTCTGTGAAATATTTTCGGGACGAACGAGCTCAGTTACGCAGCTGAGTTGTCACGAAGACGGAACGCGAGTATCAGAACGGTTCCTATTCTAATATTTTTATTTATGAAAACAAATCTGACTGTATAGTGTAAAAATATTTTTACTAACTAAATATGAGTCCAATTTTTATGTCAGTGATCGTGATAGTTATCGTGTCTTATATATATTTCAAGAAATGGTGTGGTTATGTGCACAATTTTTGGAGAAAACGGGAAATACCGTCACTTTCGAATCCATCACCGTTCTTCGGGCACTCGTTCTCACATTGTTTTACACATTCGAACATCATTCTATTTTACACGGACGTCTATGAGTCGAACAAGGACGAGAGTATGGTTGGATTTTTCGAGATGCGTACGCCCAATCTGATGCTTCTGGACCCAGATCTCATTGAATCGGTTCTTGTATGGAATTGTTCAAAATTTATAAATGATGTCATTGAAATCGATGAGAGCATCGATCCGCTCATAGCGCGTGATCCTTTTTTCCATTCTGGCGAAAAGTGGCAATTTCTGCGAAAAGAATTCTCTGACGTTCTGATGTCGGTACCGAAGCTGCGAATCATGGCCGAATCGTTGGTCGATGTTACCGAAAATTTTAAGAGATATTTGAATGAGCGGGTACAACTATCGAACGATCGAACAATCGAATTCGAAGGAAAAAAGCTCGGTAAACTCTTTATGGGAGAAGCCACAGCGCGGTTAGCCTTTGGTGCCCAAGGCGACTTTTTCAGAAGAGGGAGCGGTCCGAATTCCTTCCGAGAAGCAGTTCAGGATATAATCGAGCCACCGTTCAAGAGGAAGGCTTTGCGGGCTATAATTCATCATTTGTTTCCGAAACTGAATAAAATTTTTCGTGTTCCATACATCTCGAAGAGCTCGTGCGAATTCTTTCGCCGTGTCGTGCGGCAAATAGTAGAGACTCGTCGAGACTACAAAATCTCGGGCAAAGATTATATCCAAGTGATGCTGGATGAGCACAAATGCGAGGACGAGCAAGGAAATTTGAACCTGGAGACTTTGACTGCGAATGCGTTGACTTTTTTCACCAGCGGATATGATAATTCGTCAAACGCTCTCGCATATCTCATACTCACGTTAGCGATGGAACCGCGAATTCAGGAAAAAGTCCGCGAGGAGGTCGACACTGTCCTAGATAAGCACGGTGGATGTATAAACTACGATTCGATGTCGGAAATGACATATATGGACTTGGTTTTATCCGAATCCCAGAGAATCTTCCCAGCTGTAAATTTTCTGAAGAAAAAGTGCATTTCTCCGTGCACACTGGTCGGATTCGACGGGTTGGAGTGTCAAGTCGAACCTGGCATGGAAATTGTCATTCCTATTCACGGTGTTCATATGGACAGGAGATATTTCCGAGATCCGCAAATCTGCTTCCCTGAGAGATTCAGCGTCGAAAATATAAGAGGGCGTCCCAAGGCAGCTTTTATCCCCTTCGGCGAAGGACCAAGAATGTGCATCGGAATGAGAATAGCCAAGATGCAGATTAAAGCAGCGATCATTACTATTCTTAAGGATTTCCGGATAATAAATCCACGTACTAATTTCAATGCGGATGGAATTTGGATCATGCTCAAGAAACGTTGATCACTTTTCTCTCTCGCATTTCAAGTAATATTTTTTATTTTATTTATATATATATATTCATATAATATTTATATAAAAATTTTATATATTGTATAGGGCAGAGGGGGGCAAAATGGGATACTTGAGAAAATTTTCCGATTCCAAGAGTTTAAATATATTTAATTTTTTGTTTTTTAATCACAATGGAAAAAAACAAATGAAATTTTTAGTTGCCATGAGAAAAAATAATTCTTTTTAGCGAACAAAATGGGCTACCCCTCCAAAAAGTAAGAAAAAATTTTCTTTTTCAATTTGTTAGTTTATTATTAGCTTTGACGTTTTGTTTCAAGTATCTAATTGATGATTTATTTTGATTTTCGTTTAAGTGTGTCTCATTCCCAAAGAAAATCGTTTTTTTCTTTTTGCTATGTTGGTTTTTTATTTTTTATTTTTATTTTTGTTTGAATATGTTTTGGAATCACCCAAACATAATAACATAATAAAAGGAAACGCTATTCGATACTAAACTTTATCAAATTTTGAAATATTAAACATTTTCACCAAATTTTTGGGGTACCCCATTTCGCTCCCGTCTACCCTAATATTTATATAAATAAATACACAAAATTTATTAATAATACTTAATTTTTCATCTTAATTCATCTCCTTTCCCTCTTCGTTTTAATGCTCTATTTACATTTTAACAAGAGTAGCTCAATATTCATTTTATTTCTGATAGTATACAGTAATCATTTCTAAATATTTATGTGCGCTTTTTTATTTTTTGTAGATCACAGGGGAGATCACCTTTATTCTCATCAAGGATTAAATGGAAATTTCGTCTGGATTTTGAATTTTTGCATGGCTTGCTTTGCTATTTTCAAATACACATCTATGTTTTTATAAAATAACATATACCACTTGATGCATATGTATACATGAAATTTCAACCTTACCTTCCCCCACGACCATCAACTGGTTTGAACATTCCCATTAAGCTCGCGCGTGCATCTTCTGCTTTATTTTAATGGATCATCGTAAAATGCAAGGAGGAGAAAAATTAAAAATTCATATACGCTAAATTTAAGGCTTCTGAGCTGTTTGTGCTTTACCGGAGATATTCACGGCATGTTTTATCTCTCTCTCTCTCTCTCTCTTCTGCTTAGACATTTTTTGCACTTTCTCACTTGCTCGCTCTAATCTCCATCCTCGGAGCTCACCTCAGCGATTGCCTCACTTTACTTCCTTCTCTTTTATGCTATATTTTTCGTGCTCTCTGCTCACCGAAGATTTTCGTTTATGACGGCAACTTTTTTAGTATGTGCAGTTTCCTTTATCTCTATTTTTTTTGCTTACTTCCTTCTTTATCTTTTTTTCTTTCCCTCGTCAATATACACACGTATATTTGTGCAGGCGCGTTTTTCTTATTTTTGGACTACGAATCTTCTGCCTTGGACTTACGAATCACGAGGGCGGAAACCCGAAGTCGGAAGCTTGGACGTCAAGATAAGAGATGAAGAGCCCTTCTTTCGACACGAAAGAGCTTCGCTGCTATATGATTGGACGTACCAAAAAGTATTCCTCGGAAAAACTTTTTATATATGTACATGTGTACGGTAACGCGGAGATAATAAATATTTCGTTCGATTTCCCGATACGAAATGTTTATTCCTTAATTATGAAAAAAAATCGTGAAATAAATTGACAAAAAAATACATTGTTTGAAATCGTTTAAATGTAGGGTAGAGGAAAGCAAAATGGGATACTTAAGAAAATTTTCCGATTCCGATTATGCTGAATTTTTCGTTTTCTAATCGCAATTGAAGGAAAAAAATTAAATTTTCATCTGCTATGAGAAAAAATAAATTTTTTTAGCGAACCAAAAGGGATACCACTCCAAAAAGTAAGAACAAATTTTCTTTTTTATAATTTGTTAATTTATTATTAGCTTTGACGTTTTGTTTCAAGTATCTTTTGATTTTCGTATAAATGTGTCTCATTCCCAAAGAAAATCATTTTTTTGTATATATGCTATGTTCATGTTTTATTTTTAATTTTTATTTTCGTTAAATAGGTTTTGGAATCGCCAAATATAATATTCTTGGCAAAGAAAACGCTATTTGATATTAAACTTTATCAAAGTTTGCATATTAAAAATTTTCACCAAATTTTTGGGGTACCCGATTTTGCCTCCCTCTACCGTATGGATTTTGTGAATAACGCTTATATGATAAAGTTATCACGTGTCAAAATAAAATTTAATCTTCTCAATGCGAGTAGAAACACGCGTATTTTATCTTACAGCTTAATGTTGTACCTATAAGTATTTTCCTTTTCTTTTTTCGTTTTTAGGTTTTGCAAAAGTTGATAAACACTTTCTCAAAGTCCTCATAAATTTAGTGCAAGGGCCGAGAATCCGTTTGTTTAAAGTATGTTACTTATGTAACGAGACAAAGCTGGGATTAGTCTGTGGCAAGAAGGAAGAGAGAGAGAGAGGGAAAGAGCGAGAGAGCGAGAGAACGAAGAAGAGGAAGAGGGAAGTAATACCTCTATAAATCTTTGCGAACCACGTTGGAACCTAGCTGAGAGTGCACACCTTAGCTATCGAGCGACTTATTTGAGACTCACTACTACGATATTCCGCATGTTGTTCGCGTTATCACGAGATGTTCACACGAGTTCTCTCATCTGTGTATGTACGTATAAGAGGGAGAAAATGTTTGAGAAATCGAATGGGTCTCGACAGAAGGTCCAGGTATTTTGTTTCCCACATTAAGCCATAATCCACGCTGCACAAAGTATTTGTCCGGCTTATATATGTATATAGTAGAAAGGGTTCGTGTGTATGGACCTATAGTTAAGTTTATAAGTATACAACCTCGGAGCACGGGGTAGAGGGACACCCGCTGGGATTCTGAAGTGCCGATGTGGTCATGCCACCATGTCGTGGTTTATGACCGCTACAACCCTCTCAAGCTTTCCAGAGAGCGAGAGAGTCCGGAAGTGCCTCTCCTGTCCATATGCTACCTACCTCTAGAAACGCTCACAATCCGGATGCAAAAGTGTCGAGACAGGAGAGTAGGTAAGAGACGTTTCACTGAGAAGGATTGTTTCTTTTTTCTTTTTGATTCTTGAGAACTCGAGGCAGATGATCATATTCTCAGTGCAAGATGTATGCATCTAGATTCATGAAAAAATAAGAAAAAAATACAGTGAGGCATTCACCGAAACTCTGTCAGGTCGCAAAAAGAGGATTTGTGGCTCTTTTCTGACTTATTTCAATTTCTTATAAATTCATTGTAATAAATCGATACACCGTTTATGAGGATTGATTTAAACAAAATGAAAAATTTCGAATACCTGGGAACTTCACAAAATATAGAGCTTTTTGTGATACGAACTGCGCGCGGCCGCACCGTCGCGAATATATAATTGAGCGTGGAAATGATCCTCGCTTCACGCAAGACAGCGTATCATAAATCATCAACAGGAATACATTAGGAATCGCCGAAGTGGTATTTTCACGCCTTTTCACATCTTCGGCATCCCATCTTCTCTCTTATATTACTAATACCGTTCGGTGAGGGATGCCAGGAGACTCGCAAGGAAAGATATTCCGGCAGCGAAGAATTTCATAAGTTCTTAATTGCACATACCACGACGAAAGCATCACTCATTTCCATTTATACACAGCACTGTAATAAAATGACTTTTATGTACACGTATATACACGCGAGTGTTATTCCATGTAAACGAATTTCAACATTCTATTATGTAAAAGGTGTATTTGCCCTCAGTAAAAAGGGAACAATTAAAACGATATTTTTGGATAAAATGCAAACAATCACGGACACAAATTTCGGAATTCAAGAAATTACATTAAAATCAATTACTTGACAATTACAATTACTTGACTATCCACTACCGACGCAATTCGGCTGTGATGACAAAACTTCTAGAAACAGAAAAAGTTTGCCGCAAATCTTTCTGATTATGAGTCTTAGGATTTATAATTTAATATATTTAACAAGAGTATTTTACCGCGAATACGAATAATATATACTAACATAATATCGAGTTCATTATCTCTTTGATGATTCGAATAATTTGATGACAATAATGTAACTGTAAATTATAAAAAAGAGTATTTAATACTACGTATTGGGATACTGTTTGCCAGCTTGGGATTGGAATATTGGTGGACATGAAAAGTTTTTTGTGCACCTTTAATTACTTTTAATCTTTTTATTTATCGAACGTACCAGGAAACTAGTGGACCTCTCGGGCATTCCAGATGTTTTTACAGCGATCTCTCTGATAGTCGATTTTCAGAACTCAACGCTAGACACCGTTACTTATCAAAATAACAGACCAAAGAATGTTAATGTTCATCAGTAATTCTTGTATAAACACGGATGTTGGTGTGAATAAGACATCAGTATACTGAATAGAGAATGATAATAATTCCAAGCGGTATATAAGTGTGCGAGAAGTTAGCATCTGCTCTGAACTCACCTTCTCGGTAAAACGGCCACACTCGCGTCCAAGTACATGTATAATAACCAGCTATACATTTGATGCATGTACAGACGTGACAAAAAATGGGTCCGTCTTGGAGGCAAAGAAGATTCACATCGAGAAAGGAATGGTTCAGCAGAGTTGCACGTTGACTTTGAAAGTCATTACGTACAGCGGCGCGGATATCATAACAAAGTTAAAAAAGAGGCTTGAAAAAAAAGCCTTCAGGAAACTGCATGAACCGGAGTAATCATCTCGGGTTGGCGCTTGCTCCTCTCTGTCCCGAGGGTTCCAAGCTGCCGCTTCGGGTTTTCAGCAACTCTCAGAGATGGACGTAACTGCTCTTGACATAAGCTGTTTATTGCACCAAATTGCGCCTTTCTGCTCGAGCACGCTTCACGTATTCATACCGTGTTTCGTCTTTTCTTCATTTTCGCGTCACCTCGGGCTGATGTATTCGATATCGATTTTGTATATTATTTCGTCCGACACTAAAAATATAAATACGGGATGAACAAGAATACCCGGTGTCCTTTTTTTATCGTTCCTTTTTGCCTCACTTTCTTGATCGTATAAAATCGGTATCGCGGCAAAAACAGTTGCAAAGGGCTAAGAGCCGGAGTCACGTACATTGGATCTTGGTAATAATCGCTGATGCGCATCACCGAAGGCTCGCTCGTACGGGCGTTCACCTTGAATATGCGCTCTGTGTACTTGGAGCAAATTTCACGAGTCCCTAAATAATCTGCTATCCGAGGTGAGCACCTCAGAGTCGTGGATAATAACCGGCGCAGCTGCGACTTCGTGCGTACATCTTTGCAGAATCATTTTTTATGTGACAAAAATTTCGATATAAAACCTTGCTCTTAACGATCACTTAAAAATTCTATTCTGAGAATATTGTTGTTATGAAAACTTGATGAATTGCGAAATGGCGAATTAAGTTGAGAATGAATAAGTTGAAAGGATCATGAATGAAAATTCCTGGCAAATATTAAAAGGTTGAAATTTTTTATTTTGAGTTCTTTTACGGTGTCGCGCCATTTTTTCAGGCTGCAGATAAACGTATTTCGGATTCAATAAAATTAATAAAATACCAGGGAACGTGGCAGTCATAAGTGAAAATGGTTACGCATGGCTCCATATTTTTGAAGCTTGTAGTTCTAACAGTCATCCTCGTTTTTCCCCGAGTTCCACTAATTCAGAATACATGAGTGAGAAGTTGAAGCGTTGTGCTACCTCTCTCTCTCTCTCTCTGTTGCTTTTTCTCTTGCTTCCTTTTTGCCTCGATACACAGAACACTCTGCTCTCGAAACGTAACTTTTCTATTACTCCGGTAAGTACTCTTTCTCTTTCTGGTCCTCTGAACGGCGTAACCTGCTTTCCGAGAGCGTGGATCACCCAAACTCGAGTATAACAGACTAACACCGCGAGAGCATTTCTGGCTCTACGTTTCTCTCCGTCTCATTCTTAAGTTACGTCCTCTTTCTTCTTATTCCACCGACACCGGCATCAGTTTTGCACTCCAGCCAACTTTTAAAAACCTGCCTTCGCTCACACTCCCTTGGCTCTCTTTTATTCTTACCAATGGCTGCTCGTTCACAGACACGTTTCATGCACCAGCCACCGCAATAAACCTGTGCAATGCCACCGTCGTTTATTCTCTCTCCTCCTCTTTTTCCCTTCTCTTTAACGTACACATGCAACTGTACTCCCTTTTTCTTTTCCCGTTGCACTTTTCGGAGGTCTTTCTCCTTCAACAAGCTTGTGAAAAAATTGCTTAAATTTATGAATACCTCGATCTTGTCAAACATTGCGATACTCCATTTTCTTTATTCGTACACGCATATATACTACCCTCTAGAATGAAGATAGTGAGGTTCGTACGATGTTCGTACAGAGTGAAAATATAAACATAGTGCTCTGAATAATTTTTGCGGAGAACTTTATTGCTTTAAGCATTTCAAGCATTTGAAATAAAAAGTCATTCATTTAACGTTTCTTTGTATAAATAGACATGTGCAGGTATATGAAACTTTGTAAGCATCATGAACATGAAATATAAGAAATTATCCGACTACACGCGTTTGCATTCATCCAAAAGATAATAAAATTATTGTAGAAAGGACAAGAGGATCATTGGATAATTGTGGCTTTGAAATGCATTTCTATATGTTTTCCTGTATGGAAATTCATTCTCGAAAGTGACGTACATACGTTTCCGAATAAATAAAAAAGTGGTTCCTTCATTTTGGCGCATTGTGTTCGCAGCAATAAGTAGATATATAAGCGCGAAGAAAAAAGAACAAATGTGGATAATAGGGGGAACTTTTTCTCCGTTCGCTCTCTTGCGTGTTCTTTTGTGAAGCAAAGTGGGAGTCCGTGAATTTCGAGCTAGCTGTAACTCTCGATGAAACCGTCCTCGAGGGTTTTATTTGTGCATAAAAGATTGCATTGTCCCGTGGGATGAGGCGTGTGATAAAAATAAGAGACCCAGCAGAGCATTCGAAGAGAAGGAGGACACAGAAGTTAAGCACGTATATATAAATTAGAAAACCGATGGAATAAATTCGCTTTTTGTGCTATATCGTATGCAGCTCGGCTGATGAAATATGATATAAAGTGCGAACCAGTAAAGCTAGGCTTTTGTTTTTGTAATTCAGTTTGAAATTTTCTCTTATTTGACACTTTCATCTTCCCGATCATCCGTATACTCGCGAATTCGGAAACATTTTCAGTCTTTCACATTGACATATGTTCCATCTTATATTGGAGATTGCTCCTCACCTCCTCTACCTTCTTCATACGACACTCGATCTTCCCCTTCTACCTTTCATATTTCGAAGTACCGCACTACCATCCTTTGAAAGTCTTTTGCAGTTGATTCAGTTTATTTCTGGTACTCCGTGTCGTCCGATATCACAACCATTCCTTCTCGTCCGTCCTTCAAACGACGCTTGTTTGCTCATCTTTTGCATGAATCAAATTCGACCAGCTGATCTTCTCCTTGACCAGGATGCGTGATGAATGCGGAATTTCTTTCGTCTTGCGTGCGTTTTTAATAATTACAGTCCGACTACACTTATTTTCGGTAGTTGTGTGACATGCCTACTGCGTTTTGACTAGTATTTTCTGTAGTAGAGCCATACTATATGTTAACCTGCCTTGTTATTTCTTGATGTATTATCGATAATGCACCGCTATTTGTAATCGTAATTGCAAAAATTGTAATTATTTCGCTCACTGCGGTTCCATTTTGTCAATCTGCTACTTTTACTTTGATCAATACTTTTGATATTCTAAATGTTAATATTGTTACTTTTTTGGATAAGGAATTCATCCATGGCATAATAAATTTTTCATCCATTCATTCATTCATTCATTCATGTTTCCTCCGGAATTGGAGCTTTTATCCAATTCGTTTTATCCATCAACTACCTTCACTTGAAAATGCACTTCACTTTCAGGAAAAATATCTTTCATCAGTGTCGATTTCGTGTTAGAGAATAAAGGGCGCGAATTTTGATGAAGATTTCATGTTACGAACTTCACTGGATCACGATTGTAGAGCGTATCTTCGTGGTTCCGGGAAAAAAGTCCACTGATGACATAAATTATTCAGCTCTACCGGGGACCAAAATTTTCTTTCCTTTTTTATTTTCGTGCTCTCAATTTTACTTTTGTCACAAATTCTCAGCATGGACCGCTGAAAGCGCAACAGTATACAGGGAGTCCACATTACGGGATGTGAGAGAGAAACAGCAGACAAAGAGACGGAGTTGCACATATGGATTCGTGGCAATTTCGTGAAGCCGAGTGACATAGCTCTGTGGAAAGTTTGAGCCGAGATATACGAGTTCGTAGTGTAGATTATCGCGAGCCCGCGTAACGTGTATGTGAGACACGGCTTTATACGGTTTCATTGCAGTACTTGAAAACCTTGGCAAGTATTGCGCTCACGGTCCAAGTTTTTGGACACTTTTGAAGCGCGTATGTATGGAAGTATGCACGTATGAAGCTCTCGCCACAGGGAATTTCTGCAATAGCGGACCGTGCAGCTCCGCATGCCAGGTTAAGTTGGAATCATATCTTGAATTCTGTATGAAGAGGAAGGAAAACTACGTACCGTGAAGCACGTGCGTGCAACGGCTCTCTAACGACAAGTGCAACGTGTTTGAATCGTGACTCTTCTTCTCCACCTTTTCACCTTTTTATTTCCCAAACGTCAAGACAAACCGAAGGACACACGACAACCAAAGTGCGACATTAGAAGTAGTCGCAAACCCGATACTAAATATTTAATATTTGTCAAAATATGTTTATAATTAAAAAAGGGAAATCGAAAACAAAGCGACGTGACGTTCAATAATAAATAATTTATGATGTATCAACCCTTACCAAAAGTTGTGAATGAATTTTGAGTTTCTCTGGTGCTCATAATGCACATACCTACTTGCATTTATTGTGTACAATCACCTAGCTAAGTCCTAGGAAAACACGGTGGGGATCAGTGTCGTCTGATTAATGCTGAGGCGGTGAGTTCCATTATACAGTGTGCGCACAGTTTATCGAGAATATGCCGTTTTCATGTGCTCGTGTATACATACATATTGGATCGTAAGAATTTCTTCGCACACTGTGGTGCGTTTGTGGACGTGGGGGTGTACGCTCGATTCCTGGATATGTGAGTGAGGATCAATGACTCTCCTTGTTTTCGTACCTTCGCAATTCACCACGACAGAGGTGCGACTAAGCAAGCGATTACACGGATCCCTGGTTCCGGTGTGTTAAATGTATGCATAGATAGTTGTGTTTCGTCGTATCACATCTCCGTATTCATCGTCATCGTGCGAGGTTCGCACATGCACATTAGGCTCTATACGTGAATCTATGCGTTTCTTCAGTCCTTTAACTTTCTTGCGCATCAGAGGTGCTTTTGCCTATCATCTGTACACGACTATAATACGCTTTGCACGTACTCCAGAATTTTGTGCTTGCAAATACGCAGCTTTACACCGAAACAGGAGATTCCAAGATTACCGCTGCTTACAAGAGGCAACTAATTGGATTAAAACTTGATATAAACTCTCCGTCAGATTAAATTTGCATCATACTCTTTCCGAACAATTATGGTCGATTTTCCAATTTTTTTCAACATTTACATTGTGTTACAATGCATTATACAAAAATAGTTATATTTAGCTAACCAACAGTAGTGAATCCGTGGATGGTGTTGATTTTCTACGGTCTCACAAGTTAAGCAGCGTTAGGGGTGGCCTTTACTTGGATAGGTAACCGCTTCACTCGTATTGACTGCGGGGTCAACCCTAAGCGGGAGGTGGCTTTTTTGGATCTTTCGAGGTTCCAGATTCCAGATGACTTCTAGATACCAAGAAAAGGCATCACCGAATATATTGGCATAAGTTTTCCCCAATTTCCCCAAGCCCGTTTGTAAACATGTGCGAAGGCGATACAGGTTTGGGCGTAAGTCGGCTGCGGACGCAATCTCATGGTGGTGAGAACATAAAGGCATAACTGGTGAGTACAGATATACAAATGGCATAATGTGAAGTGGAAAAAGCTGTGAAAAGCTGAAGAGGATATGCAGGGTAAACTCAGTAATTAACTAGTTATGTTTAGCTGCAATGGTTTAGGAGATCGATAGGCCTTTTTAGATTTCGCCACTTCAGATGCGGTTCCCTGACTTTTTTGCGTCCAAATGAACTTTTTTACAGCATATTCTCGAAGACCTTTAAAAACGGAAGCGAATCGCGCAAGGACAAAGTCGCCATCTCCCTTCTTTAAAAGTTACACGGTTATGAAAATTGTAAAAAATCGAGGCTTTTGCTGCAATAGTTTGCTACAAATGTTTTTAGATTTCGCGACTGTGGATGCTTTTCTCTGTCTCCTTCTCGTCCAAATCGACTTCTCTATCACATATTATTGACTGATCTGATTTCCCACTGATCATCCATATTCTTGAAGGTTTTCGAAAAAAGAAGCGTAAGGCGCTAAAATCCAGTCGATATCTCCATTATTCCAAAAGTTACAGGGGTTAAATGTTATATAAGTTATGCTCAATAAGGTTCTTGGACCAGAAATACTCGTTATAGGTGACAGCTTTTTTAACGCTCGGAAAATTAATATCATCAACATCTTCATTAGCAACGGCGAAACTAAATAACGAAGTTTCCTCGTTTCAATTTCAATCACGTAGTAGATTCAACCACACATGAAAGTATAAGTCGTATGACACGTCTGTCGCCTACCGGGTCATTCGGAATCGGACCGCCCACGCTGCAATGTTCCCGAGGTTCCTATTGGTGGCGATTTACATTTTAATTACATCACGTTTAATAGCAGCATTAATTTTATCGACGGAGTGGCCACGACAAATGCCGATTCATTTCTGGTTGTTTTTTGTAGGTATTAGAGGCGAAAATGCGAACGGAATTGTCCCTACGTGCTCTTAATCTGCAACGAGAACATAATACTTTGCCGTCTTTTTTACAATATTTCCAAAAAATGTTTCAATGTAATGTCATCGATATTTACGTGTCGATTTTTATGAATAACTAATGTTCTTCCAGTCCATTTCAACCTTTTGAAAAACATTGGAATGATAAAATTAACTGGAAAGAACATTTGTGTCTTGAAGCCGATAAAACAACCATTCCGAAGTTTCATTTTATAGAACAAATAAAAGTAGTTCCACTGTTACACGTTGTTCTTTTTATAATAGTAGATAACATATAATATGTAGATCAGACAGCGTTTGGAGGTGTGCTCTTCAAATACGCAAATTTCGCTCACGCGTGGCCTGATTTGGGATGTGTTAGAAAATAGGGCTGCTGCATAGTCTATATGGGGCATTCCACGCCAACTGGGATAGATTGTGAAATTTTCAGTTTTGATTTTCTCCATTTTTTGACATTTTTTTGTACTCGCCAAAAAACCTCTCAGAGAAATTTTCAGTCTATTTCTTCAAAGATATCAAATTTTACGAAAATACGTCATTTTTTCGGTTTTTTGCTCATAACTTCTTCAATAATAGACCAAATTAGGTTTCTTTTTATGAAATTTTTTTTTTTAATATAATTTGATGAAAAAAATGTACAGAAAATATTCGAATTGTTTTTACAAGTGATTTTTAAGTTTTAAACTTTAAATACATTTTTTGAAGCTGAGTATATTTTTTTATTTTTTTCAAAAAATTTCCACACAAACTTCTATTCATTCAACAACTTCAAGCGCTGCGGGATCGTGGGATATTTATAATTAGTATTTTTTTCCGATTTTTGAAAATTTTACAATTTTTTGTCTTTTCATTAATCATCATTGGGACTGTTCGGTGTACATTCATTAAATATGTTTAAGAAGTTCAAGAAAAAGATTATAAATATAGAAAATTTTGCATTTACCACATAGGATTAAAAAAGGGAAG
>JAPYYX010001607.1:0-29591 GCA_030522605.1 Cremastinae sp. B BG-2022a | reverse complement strand
GCATTATTTATTACATTTTTTCTTTAAAAACAATTTCTTTTATAGAAACGAAAAAATCAAAATATAAGAGACTAAAACCAGTTCATTACACTAAGGATTTTAACATTTTTTCCAAAGTGGGCCCCCACTTTGCAGCCTATTTATTTATTTTTCAATAATACTTATCATTTTTATTGCACATTTGCTATCATTTATTTATTAATTATTTACAATTTTCTATAATTACATAAAAAACCAATAAACGATTTCTAGTGCATTTTTTTCGATTTTTTTTTTAACTTATTGCTAAATATAAAAAAAATTCAAATGGACCTTGGCTCATTTTTTTCGCGAAACATTTTTTTCGATCTGAAAGAGACGAGGGATTCAACTTCTCGAAAATGTTGGCCGAGGATGCTTGAGAGAGAAAAGAAGGAAAATATCAGAGAGGGAGGGAAAAAGAAGGAAAAACGGAGGATGAGTTTAGAGGGAGGAATGGACTGGTAAGATGTGTTTGTTCCACACGAGCTATTGTCCGCCAAGATTCCACCGTTTCCATTGTTTGTGTCACTGTCTGCGCTCTCCTTTCTCCCCAAGTTTCCTTATTATTCTTTATCGAGCCTCTACGCAACGTTTCTCTGTCATCGATTACAGTCGCTTTATCATTATAAAACCGTAAATTATTTTTTTGTCAAAAATCAATTAATTTTACGTATTTTTAAATAATTAATAAAAAAATGCCAAACAAATTGTACATAAGAACATAAATTAATATTAATTATTCAGTTTTATTATTTTTCTGTCAACAATCGATTAATTGCACATATTAAAAAAAAAATACAAACGCAATTTTATCAAATAATATCAATATAAAAATTAATATTATTTGTTTATTTAGTCAATTTTATAATAAAAATGCGTAAATAATTTGCATTAAAAAAAAAAGTCAGTAAAGAATATAACAGGAATGAGAGTAGACTGATTTTTCTGATTAAAAAATAAGCGATATTGAATCCTCGTTTGCCCCTTGCGAAAAGAATAAAAGTAGAGGAGAGAAGGAAGTATAGAAAAAAGTGGGAACTAAATATTCGTGCCTAGCACCGCTCTCCTGTCAGCGCATTTTTTTTCGTCCCGAGAAAAAGGGGAAAAAGGGGCAAAAATGATAAAAAAAAACATTGCAACAGCCCATTCTGGAACTGCGATTAAGAGATACGAGGTTTCGCAACGTGCGAGGAAGACGAATTCCTCTCACGCGATTTTTTTATATTTCACAAAATAATTAACCCCGTAATTAAATATCCCAAAAAACGTCAAATTTTACGAAAAAAAATTTTTTTTTTCATTTCTTCAATTAAAAAAATCAAATTAAAATAAAAAATTATTCCCAAGTCCTGAATTCCATCAAATCAAAAAATAAACCCTTAAACAAAGCAATTCTAAAAAAAGCAATAAATAAAAAAAGACTAATGAAAAATTGAGAATAATTAAAAATTCAACGAAGGTTGAAAATTTCGAAAAGCTCTCTTCTTTTTTTCTTTAAAATAAGGAAGAAGGAGGGAAAGAGGGCTTGTCCCTTGGAGTTGCTGGAGGGTGGTTCTGAGCTAAGAGAAAGGTTTGAGGAGACGAAAGAAGAAAGAGGGAGGAAAATATAGCGGGATCGCGGTAGTGATGGTTTGGCGCTTTTGGGCTCCCAAAAATTTCAACAGCCGGTGTGTTCTCTCTCTCTCCCTCTCTCTCTCTCCGTCCTTCTCTCTTTAAAAGTGGTAAGGGGTACGTAGGCGCAGCACGAAAATGAGGGTTCGCTCTCCGTGTACTCGCTCACTCATTCACTCTCTCTCCCTCTCTCTTTTTTTTCTCTCCGTCTTTATCTTTATCTCTTTCTCTCCTGAGTTTTTGCCAGAGCGATCAATAAAAGTCTTTCCGCTCTCTTTTTCTCTCATTTGCCTCTCCTGCTCTCTCTCATTATACTTGTCATATAACGAAGTAGAAGACTGAGAAAAGTGCGCGAGGGAGACGGAGCCTTTTAATGTTTATACGAGGCTTGAAGAAAAAAAAAAGAAAAAAAATAGAGAGAGAGAGAGGGAATCTGAAATTGCGTATATAAGAGTTTTTTCGGCCGCTCAGACTCGTGCGTGCATTAATTTCTGTCACACACACATTATTTTACACACGCTCTTTTTTTTAAGTTATACGCGTATGCGCGCTCTTATTGTCGCACCGCGGGATCGCTCCCCTTGAGCTCGTTTTTTTTTTTTTAATTTTTTTTTTCTTATTTCCCTCTTTTGTTATTGCTATCTCCTTTTCCATTCTCTATCGCTCTCTTGAAATTTTTCTCCCTCGGTTGTCGTATACATGCTTTTTTTCGGGGTTTGAGGACTTTCGGGGGCTCAAAGGGGAGGAAAAGGGTCGCCGCTCTTGCATTCTCGACTCATCAACGCTGCTCACCCGACTCCCTTCTTCTTTTTTTTTACTTCATTTTTTTCTTACATGACATTCGACGAAAATCGACACTTCGTCCTTTCTCCAGGCTCTCGCCTCCTCGTTACTTTTTTTTCCCTCTTTTTAATCTCGTACGGAAAATTAACCTCCGTAATTTCCTACTTAGGTCGGTTCATGTGCATCGAAAAAAAGTGAAGGAAGCTTTTTTCGTGTCTCGAGAGTCCTTCATTGAGAAAAAATTGGTATAAATACGGAATATGGAGGTGAAAAGAAATTCTCGTGAATGCGAGATAAAAATTTTTTACAAAACGAAAATGTATAAATATGCTCTCCTAATTTATTTTTTGCTCAGTGGCTGCGTGTGGTGGATGAAAGATTTTGCAGAGGTTACATTTCCTTTCCTTTGGTATTTAAACATTTTTTAAATTGAAGACTTTTTATTTATTTTTAACCAAATAATGTACCTTTCAAATTTAAATATATGTGAAATTTTAACGTATTTAAAACTAGGCAATTTTGTTGATTTATTCGTAGAAAAAGATAAAAAATAAAATTTTTGTTAGATAAATATTTTTTCGTATCATGAATTTTTGATATTATTTTGTAAGCGCTATTGTTTATTGATTAAATGTTTTTGTTAGTAGAAGATTACTTATTTATTATCGACAAATAATTTTCTTGTACAATGAATTTATAATTAAATATCACTTTTTTATAAAAAAAAGATTTTTTTAAGATTATTATTATTGTTTTATTTTATTCAATTTTTTTTTGTTTAGAATAAAAATAGATGAATTTATTTATGCAGAAATCGTTTCGTTTACAGGAAAAACGAAAGAAGCGGCGATTCCTGTTTCTTCGGTCAACAAGTCTGGATTACGAAGCCTCTGTGAGGCAGCGTGGCCCACGAACTTTTATCGCCTGAGAATAGAACAATCTTCGTGCTCCCCTCTGTCCTTTTTCTCTCCCCCACTTGTTAATCTCTTCGAATCTCTCATTTTTATTTTTCCGATTTCTTGACCTCAGTTTCTTGTCCCGATTTGCTCTCAGTACAAACTTATACTATAAAATATTCGCAATTGTGAACATTTTATGTAAAAATAAACAAATAAAAGAATTAAGAAAAGCTTTTTGAACTCGATGTTAATCATTGCTAAAAATCTCACAAATTTAAACTGCGAAAAATGTACAAAAATGTTCCATTGAATTTTTTTGAAAAAAACATTTTTTGTATTTTTCCTCATAATTAAAGTATTTTTTTTTGTCTTTGAAAAATATGCGTAAATGCTAATAATACTCCGACATAACGAGTCAAAATTAGCCGGATATATAACAATTAATTGTATATCCACCTCACTGTCTCGTGGTAGCGTGAAAGAAGCGGAAACACGTGAGCGACCCCTATGACGCGCATTTGCGTCAGCAAATTCGTCCTGGGCTATCAATGAGGAAGAAAATTTGGTATAATGTTCAAGGGTGACGAATTCTCCACATTATATCAGTATATAAACGCTTTCATTGTGTAATTAAGCTTATCTCTTATTTCTAAAGTATCTCTGACAGGGTTGTAAATTTACATTGTATGCATATGTACAAAAAATTATACTAAAATATATTATGCAAGAAATTTCAAAAACTCTACCAAAAATATGTATAGAATGTGAAATAGTGCATTTATATATGAAAATGGGACATAAATGTTACCAGCGTCAGAAACGATTTCATTGAAATTAAAAATTCGCCTTTCTTTTTCAAAGCATCCCCAAGATTACAAATTTACGTTCACATTCAAAAAACATATGTATCCTATAAATTTGGATTAACGAATTTCATGCGATGTAATGAAAAAAAATGAAATTGATGAAAAAAATTTTTAAATATGGAATTTTTATTTATAGAAACAAAGTATCATGATGCAAATATATCGCTCAGATTGTGTAAATAAATAAAATGTTCATTATAATGATATATTTTGAATAATAATAATAATTATTTTTTTTCAATTAAAAAATTATTTAATAAATTTATTAATTGATATTATTAATATTATCAAAAATTTAATAATCGTAAAAGTAAATGGTAATAAGACGCAACAATATTATAATATCTTTTAAAAATTATTGCAAAAATAAAATATTAATAATATCAATAATTTAATAATATTAAAAGAAAATGTTTAATTATATTGATATATTAAGCCAGAATATATAAAATTTCGCAAAATTTTTCACCGCGAGTCAAGTTCACTGCGAGTAAAAAAAACCTAAATTCATGAACGAGGAAGAAAAGATTCGAAGGGGGGTTGAGCGGAAGAAGAAAAGAGGCGAGAAAAAGGGAAACGATGATGAGTCGAGGAAAAGAATGACGATGACTGCGAGGAAGAAATATCACGGCGTCGTGACATTTTCTCGTGCGTTTCACGGCTTTCTTAATTATCATCTGTCCATCTAGCGAGCATCGGAGCATAGAGGAAGCGCTCGGGTAGAGGGAAAAAAAAAGAATCGAGTATGCAAAAGGTGGTGGGGATATGGTAGATGAGAAGAGAAATGCCGCGCGAGACAAGAAGAAAACTTCTGCGACGAGGAGATGAGCGAGATGGACATACATAGAAACTCGAAGAATAAGAAGAGAGCCGAAGAAGAAGAGGAATAAAGAACAAAAAGAAGGAGGAGGAGGAGGATAGATAAATAGAGCGAGTGCGAGAAGGAGAGATGGCAAAGTCGCGCGGATCCGTTAGCGAGAAACGTGAGAGATCCGAGGGATGTAAAAAAGGAAAAAGAATGAGAGAGAGAGAGAAAGAAAAGTGAGATGGAGAAAGAAGGAGAATAAATGAAGGGAGAGTGAGAGAAGCCCGGCGCGCTTCTTACTCCGCCCAGCAGCCAAGATGGCGTTTGCCAGCGCGGGGCTCCCCTCGTCATTAAAATCAATAATTAAAAAATACATCCGCGTGGCACGACGACGACGGCGACGACGACGACGACGGCGACGACGACGGTGACGACGACGACGAAGATGCCGACGACGACGACGACGACGAGCGAGGGGGGCATCTCTTCTAGAACGCCTCATCGTGTGACGAGAGGAAGACGAAAGAAGCCACGAGTCTTCGTAACCAAATGAGAACCTCTGATGAATAACCGGTGCGCGGGGGAGTAGATATTTCTCCGTTCAAGACCGATATATCTCGCGTAGAAAAAAAGATAGCGTACACGGTACCAGTCTGCACTGCTGCACTACGCCTCATCCCCGAATGCAGAAACGGGAGATAGTTACCCTGTAAAACGCGCCTCGGCGTTCCTCGATAGACCGAGACACACACACACACACACAGGGACTCCATCGTCTCCGATAAAACCTCGGCGATCCGAAAGATTTCATGCCCGACGACAAAACTATTCCTTCGACCCCTTTCTTTCCTCTCCTACCGTGAATATTTTACGGGTTAGAGAGTGGATTCCCGAGTCTTCGCTACGGATACGACCGATTTTCGCTGAAGGGGTCTTCGAGACGTTTTGGCGGGAAATTTGAATTGAAATTTGAATGACGTTCAATTCCTCTTCTAAAATTTCCTCACTCTCATATTTGGAATGTATGGATCAAGTTTTTGCTACAGATATACGAACGACGTCAGAAAACAACGTTCAAAATATTTTGGCGGGAAATTTGAATTTAGAGCCTAGTGACGTCAACTTTTTTCAAAGCATGTCCTCTCTTTCAAACTGCAAATATTCTTAATATCAATGTATAGATTTGTGTTATTCTTATATTCCTGCTATCAATATTTATTAATATATTACAGTATCATATAAGGATGCATATCGAATCTTCAAAGTCAACATGACATCTGGTGGCAAATTTTCTAACTACGGACGAGGTGCAATCTCAATAGAAAATCCCAATTATTATAATCATTATTGCACCTTCAACATCGCCATAAGACTAAACTCCGCCCCCATGTCAGATCCCAATACGACCGTCGTCTAAAAAAGAACCTCCAAAAAATTTTGGCGGGAAATTTGAATTGAATTCGAACAAAACATTCAACTCTTTAAAAAAAAACCTCTCTCTCCAACTCTGAATGCATTCTCAATATCAATGTATATTTTTATGTTATTTCTATTACCACTATTAACATTTATTAATATATTACAGTATCATAAGTATGTATATCAACACGGGTTGCACTGTGATTCTCAATAAAAAATATTTCCTCCTAATCCTACAAAAACGTCTCAACTCCTACACCCGACGCATGCGTCTCATGCTTCGGTGCCAATAAATGGCATTATACGGGATAATTAACGCGCAGTGCCCGTTGAAGGTGCGCGGGGGGGAGAGAGAGAAACGGTCAGGGGAGATTAAGCTTAAGGGCGCTGTGACTGAACTCGCATATATACGCGCATACAATATATCCCATTCGTCCAAATGTGAAAAAATGTCAAAAGGTGCGTACGTGGTACGGCCTCAGGTAATTGGAAATTGTCGAAGGTTACGGGAGAGAGGGTGTGGGAGCCTTTTCTCAGGGTACCATATACCATGTTCCGACTCTGTTATTATTGTTATTACCGCGCCCGGAACCTTACAAGGGTCGTGAAAGGGGCTCGTGCACGCTCGACGACTTCACGCTGAGCATATACTCTAACCCCCCATATCCCCATGCGGATATATTTATGCCCACCTTACGACGGAGCCGAGATTTCTACGAGGGTCGTAGAGCACCAATCTCACACAGGTGCCCCGTTGACCATTCCAAGGCAGGTGTATATTTTACAGTAATCCTCGAGTACGTGTGTAAAACCGAAAAGTGCACGTGAATATATATTCTTCGGAACTTTGTCGTTTTTTCTCTCTCTCTCTCTCTCGTATTTCACGTTCCTGTACACGCTCTCTTCACGTTTCTCCGATGTTTTTTCCTCGACGAGCAAAATTGTCATCCATGACCGAATGACTCACACGCATAGGAGAGCGGAGATTTATTTTTCTCCTCAGGTATATGCGCGGCCGACATAACGAGTCCGGTGAGCGCGCGCGATCTCACTTATTTTCTATGGTAACGAGAATGTACTCCGGAATTTGTTCGTTCGGTTTATGCTCCCGGAATCGTAAAATTTGAAACGTTCTCCGGGAAGTCTTCGGATGGATTTTTCTTTTTTTGCACTTTTATCGTGAACGCGTGTTCAAGATTATCGCGATAAATCGGTCGTCGAAAAATTATGTCACGTCGAATTTGCATGAACACGAAAATTCAAATTGAAAATACACACGATAAAAAAAAATTCCTCAAGATCACGAGCCTCCATTTTTTTTCATATACCGCAATTCCGATAACTTCCGATGCGATTTGTCGCTCCCTATCCCGATGTGGGAGTGTCTGTCTCTCTCACCGCAGGTTGACCACATCGGAGCAGAGCTCGTCATAGGCTCGCAGGATTTTCGCATTTGCCAGCGTCGTGGGAGCGTGGTCATTGACGAGGAAAAAAAAGATGCATGGAGGCAGAAACGGAGACCGAGAGATAGAAATACGAAAATAAAACGAGAAAACGACAGAGACGGACGAGGAAAAATGAAAAAGCAGCGAGCGAGCGAGCGAGAGAGAAAATGATATTTCTTGGCGAGGAAAACGCGTGAGATCGCACGTTCCGGTGGAACAACACAGGAAAAGAGAGGATGGATGTATATACGTCGAATGATAAAGAAGTCGTGAAAGAGCGCGAGCGAGCAGGAGGACCCCGGGTCCGGGGGAGTGGAGGGCGAGCCAGCGTGGAGGAGGAGGAGGGGGAGGAGGACGAGGAAGAGGAGGAAAGAGGGAAAAGAGGGGGGTCCAGTGGGCTGGTACCCTCGGTGGTTGGAGGTGGACAAGGAGGTGGGACTCTCCTTCGTTGCTTCGACGACCTCCGATTCTCTTTCTCCCTCTTTCTCTCTCTCTCTCTGTCTTTCTCATTCTCTGATGTGGATTTTTCTCTCTTTTTCCCTCGGTCTTCTTCCTCTCTCTCTCTTTCTCTCTTTCGCTCTCTTTCTCGCGGTTTCTTTGCCAGTGGCGAACAAACGGAGGCAGTCTGAACGCGACCGTTCCGCGAGCCCGTGGCCGAATTATCATTTTCTTCCCCTCCCCCCCCCCGGCCCGATATATTTATTACCAAACGCGAGGATATAGGAACTGACCCGTAAATATACCCAAAATTTCATCGTTCTCGACCGCGAGCTGGTCGGGAGTAGAGAGAGTGCGTGCGCGAGGGAAAAAGAAAAAAAATCATCGGGAGATCGAATGAGGAGAGGAGAGAATCGATTTTGTTTCATTCGAGATCGAGGCTCGAGGAATTTTGAGGAAATTTTGAGATTTTCGACGGAATCAGGTGGTGCTACGATTTATTTTCTGTGGTGGTTTTTATAGTGAAGTGTCGATGATGCCTGTGGGATAAATAATAAAAAAGGAGAATTTAAAAAACAAGCCTCTGGAAAACCCTCATTGTTGTTGTTGTTGATGTTGTTGTGTTCCTTTTTCCATAGTTTTCTTCTTTTTTTTTGGTGCTCGTGATACGAGGAATGATTTTTGCCAAGAATCGCCGGGGCAGAGAGCTCCCGCGAAGCCAAAATGCTCCAGGGCTGCTCGGGATCGTTAACAGGTGAGAGATAACGAAGGTTCGAGAGGAATCAACGTGTTCCTTGATCTTTTTGAAAGAATTTTTTATTTGTGAAAAAATTTCGAAAAATTTGCAAAATTAAGTGTCGAGTATTGTAATTCAAGAGATTTTGAGACTCGCAGGATTTAAAATTATCTAAATTTGACATATGTTGTATTCCCATGACTAAAAAAATAATAAAAAACAGATTTTTTAGAATTTTCGATACGTGTTACATACTAAATCAAAATTGTTAAATAAATCACTGTCAAATGTAAAAAATAGTCTAATATTACATGAAAATGAAATTGGATAACTTGCTAACGAAAAAATCTCGAACTAAAATTTAAATATGTCATTTTTTTAGAATGATTTTTTTGCCAACATTCATTAAATACGACTCCGATTCGGCCACAATTACAGATAATTCATTGTTCAAATATTTTCACAAATAGTGATTTTATATTCCATATTATTTGCCTACTGCATTTTCTTAGATTATTGAACGTATTGAACTTTTATTTATTAATTTTCCATAAAATTAAATTGAAATTACATCATCTCAATGTTGATTTGAAAATTTGTACCTCGTTTTGAAATTTTCTTGAAATTGTCAACACGTATCATTTTGGCATCTTACCACCGCGATTGCAATTAATTTATATAATTTTCGACATCGAGAAATGATTTGGAAGTTAATGTCGTTCACGAATTTATTCGTCCGTGATTTTGGTTAGTGACGGTTTTTATATTTTTTGACAATTTTTTCTGGAATTTTCCGGGCGAGTCACGTGATCCTGTTTCTACGTGTATACTTTTCCTCCCTCACGCAATGTTCCCGAGAGTTTGATGCTAGCACAAGTGCCAAGAGGGATGAAGTAACCACGAGTCTCCTGTGGCTTTGAAAAATCAGGAAAGAAACGATTTTGCACTTTTATTTTTCACAAAAAAAATTCAGTAGAAAATAATCCTCGTAAAAATTTGAGAGTCGCAGAAATTTGCCGCCGGTAGGTCTCGGATGTTGGAAAAATAAATTTTTGTTCATTTTCGATCACTTTTTGCTGAAATAAAATTTTTATCACATTATTAAAATTATCTGAAGTAAATAAAAAAATTTAAATAAATTTAAAAGCATAAAATTTGACTCCAATATCTCGAATTGTTTTTAGATTCGAAATTGCTTTCGAGTATACATAACTGATAGGGAACAATGAAAATTTTCTCAAAATAATTTGAATCATTGTCGATGTCATATTATAGAATGAAAATTAAAAATGTGTGGTCGTTAATTATTCATAAAGATATTTATCGCTTTATTAATGCTTTCATTCAAGAATTGGATGAAAGTCATAGTTCAATAATTCACAAATTTTGAGTCAAGCATAATTTGACAAAGAACTTCTGACCGTAATATTGAATTTCTAGATCAATGGAACTGAATGAATTTATATTTTGCACTGTTGACTTTAATGCGTCTATATTAAAATACAGCAATTATATTTTCAAATAAAAATGAAAAACCTTTTAAAATTGGTCTAAAGATATCGTTTTCCGATAAATAAAAAATCAAAGTTTCAAAAATGGGATTATTCTTGCTGAAAAACTAAAAATAAATGGGATAGCGGTTTTTTGCAATAAGCATCATCCATTTTCCAATAAAATAGAAAATCTCTGAAGTAATGGGTCAATACAATTTCCGATAAATAAAAAAGAGGATTTAAAAAATTTTCAATCATTTTTTTAAATAATAAAAATAAATAGTGCACCGTTTTTTTGCAATATGCATGACATGCATAAATTACATCAGGGAAAGTATAAAAAAATTTATTCGGAATGTTTCTAATTGTCCCGGAAAACATGTTATTCGATATAATTAGTGACATCTGAACAGATAATTTATTACAAAAAAATAAAACCAAATTCCTGAAATGTACACGCACACGACGTTGCAAAAATGAGTAATTTAATTAATGAAAAAGTAATTAACCAAAAATTTGAAGAATCAAAATTAAATTTATTACGAACTAAATGCAATACATTGATGTTGTATTAGTTTTATAGTTCTCATAAAAATATAAAAAATACCATATCGAAAATTATGACAAGAAATTTGTAACGATTGAATAATGATTTATAAAAAAATGAATGATTTAACGTGAGCGAAGAGCTCGATTAGTAAAAAGAATTTACATTAAATAAAGTATTTCTTGTTTCACTAAAGCAATTAATGTGAAAGACAAACAATAAATGAATGAGAATGAAAAATCGATTCACATTAATTGTTTGTTAGCAATGAGGGTTGGTTGGTTGCAAAAGTATTAACTAAAAAAGCATCCAAGCAACTAACTTTCATAACTTTCAACTTAACGATAACATTGGATAAACAAAAACAAGAGAACAATTTTTTGAGATTAAAATCAATTCTAAATCCATTTGAAAGAATAAATTCTCATATATTGTTAAATAAACCAATTCATTAAAAATGAACACGTGCATAAAAAAACTTTTTTTCTATCTATTGTAGTAATACCGGCAAAGTACTTTTTTAAAAAAGAACTTCCAATAAATAACAGGAAAAAACGAAGAAGGATAAATTTAAAAAAAATGAATATACAATTATTGAAACATTTAATCACATCGATTGCACGACAAGTATCAAAGAATAAAGTGCCAAAATGTGACAAAAACATCGTCGAGATATTCAGAAATTAAAGAAATTAATGAATAAATGAAATTAATAATAAAAAATTATAAAAATTAACAAATAAATGCCAAATTGCCATTCAATGAATCAATCGAAAAAGTTAATTCTCACGCGTATACTCGTTCCAACCAATGATAATATATGAAAAGGCACATATGGATGCAAAAGAAATTGCAAAACAAAAAAAAATCGTGAAATAAATAAATTCTTGAAACGTCAAATAAAATTAATTAAACAAAATATAAAAACCATCTCCACTCAAAAAATTTCTAAAAATTAATAAAAACTCAAAATTTCACACAATGAAGAGTTTTTTACACGCACTAATCAATGATAAAAAATAGAAAACTACAAAATTCTAAAACAAATAAATTTCCCCATGAAACATCAATCAAAATTAATTCTTCAAAATTTCAAAAACAACCCTAAACACAAAATCTCCAAAAATCAATAAAACCTCGAAATCCGATACACAAAACCAAAATTTCACAAACAGCAAGTAGATGATGATGGAAACTTGAAAAAAAAAAATTAAACGAGATAGGTAAATCCACACGTATTTATTTGCAACAAGAGCGGCGAGAGGGTTGGTTTTAAGAGCGGGAGGGTAGTTCGCGGTCCGTGGATGTTGAGAAGCGTCGTGGGTGGGGGAAGAGCGGGAGGCGGGGTTAAAGGAGCGCGAAACCGAGTTCCAGGGGTGGGGGGACGATTCAGCCCTCTCTTTTCGTTTTCTCTCTCTCTCTCTCTCTCTCTCTCTCTCTCTCTCTCTCTCTCTCTCTCTCTCTCTCTTTCCATCTCCCTCTCTCTCAGCCTGACGTTCTCTCTCTTTCTCTCTCTCTTCCTTCTTCTCCGTCTCTCTCGCTCGTCTTGAATTTCCCGTCCTCCTCCTTGCACGTTCTTCCTTCGACTGAGCACGCCGAGCGAGAGAGGGAGAGAGACTCAGAGAAGGTGGGACAGGAACGAGAGAAAGAGAGAGACGGAAAGAGTGAGAGAGAGAGAAGGACCGACTCGAGAAGAGAGAACGCGATCTCCTTCCCTCGTAGTGGGGGGAAATCTTAGGAGGGGCGCCCAACGTCACGGCACATTCACTCACCGGCCGTCGCCGACGCCGTTGTGCCCGCCAAACGCAACTTTATCGCTACGGTCAGTTTTCGCACACACACGTAACAAATGTTTCGATTTGGCTAGAAAAAAAAACGTTTTACAAAGTTCACGGTAATAGCTCGGATCGGAATTCGTTTCCCATCGAATATTTATTTACTCATTTATTTATTGTTTGTTTTTGTTTTTTTGTGCAAGTGTTTATTTTTTTTTCTTTTTTTTTTAATTTGCGAATTTTATTTATTTTTTGGATACCCTCGCGCTAGCTTTGCCCTCTGACGCCTCTGTCACGGAGCTTCCGTCTTCTGTTTTTCATTCGCGCGAACGTTTCGCAATGGATTCTGTGAATTTCGATTGTGACGTTTGTGACACAAGAACGAAAGAGAGATCAGTGTGTCGCGTTCTCTCCTGATTTCGAAACGTGCGAAACTCCTCGTGCGAAGCTTTCCTGTGATTTTGTGAGAAAGGGAAAAGTCGTCGAAATAAACGCGAAAGAGAGAGAGAGCGAGAGATCAGCTGATGGATTACATGTTGTGCGCTCCGGGACGAAAAGTTCAAAAATCGCGCTACGACGCGAATAAAATTGTGCTGGCAATTTTTCGATCGTGACTGCTCGTCGCTTTTCTCCTGAAAAATTTTCGAATCGGGAATTTCTCAGACTCTTGGAGACTCTGAAAAAAAAAAATTATTTTCATTTTTTTGCTCCAAAGATCGGTTATGCGAGCAAACTCGAAGGCTCGTAATTAATTCGAACAGAGTTTGATCGATTCCGTCGGCAGTGACGACGAACAAAGTGCGAGAGAGAAAGGAATAAAGAGAGAAAACCGAGGGAGAGAGATGAGACCATAATAATGTCACACGCACAGGCTCGTTTTCCTCTACACAAAAGCGACAAACGTTACGAATAATAAATTTGCCGTAAAGTGTGAAGAAAACTGATTACCTCGAAGTGAAAGTTTCAGTACATTCTTAGCAAAAAAAGAAAACACCGAAAATATTTTATTGAGAATCTTAGGAAAAAGAGAATCAAACTAAAATAATTTTTTTAATGAGAATTTTGAAAAATAAATGTGTAATAAATTTGTGATTGTTTAAACAATTTTTAAACAATTTGTTTTAATATTTTGCAATGTTTTTTCTGCTCCGTTTTCTCTCGTATTTTGGTTTTTAAGTTTTCGAGACCTTGCAGAACTCGCGGAAGTTTTCACACACGTGTGTAATATTTTGAGAAGAAAGTTCAGAACGAGCTGACGTCGAACGCGCAGTGACTCCGGTAAACCCGCGAATCTCGCTCGCTTTCAAACTTTTTTCGCGAATTTTCTCCTTCGTAGCGCTTGCGCGCCATTTTGTTTCGCGCGTTATAACAAAATGGCAAAAATATCGTCAGGTCGGATTTTTTGGCGTTTTTCACGGATTTTACGCGCGCGCGTGTGCTTTTGTAAATTTTATCTTGTGTGTCACGAATGTGCGTCCGTGGAGAAAAAAAAATTACACGCGTTCGCGACCGTTGTCATGTTTACAAATATTATCTTCCTCGTGCGTTTTTTCTTTCGTAATCTAGCAAGTTCGTGTGTGATTAAAACCAACGAAACGAAATAATTGACAACAAAAAATTTAAAAAAATATATAAATAAAATATTAGTGAAAATATTGTGCTCGAAAACAAAAAATATGAATAATGTAAATGACATAAATATTACAAATATAAATATTGCAAATTGTTTAATTCCCGATAAATTATGTTTTTCGTTCGATTTTACACTTCCGGTCTCCGATACACTAATTTTTATGTTAATCTAAATTCTCAATTCCGCGACCTGGAAGCTCCGTGAATCATGTTTTCAAAGTCGCAGGGTCATTGACACGTTACAAATTCTTAAAACTTTCCCGCGCGTTGTTTCAAAATGAAAAGTAAAAAAAAATTAATTTAATAAATAAAAAGATGTAACTTTTTTTTTTAAAATACAAGAATAAATCAGTGTCATGAAATCTGTGAAGATAATTTATGAACAAAGTGACGAAGATAATGAAAATGCATCGGTGCATTGATAATTCATTTTTTTTAGAACTTTCGTGTGGTTCGATTCGAATGGAAATGTGAATAAGAAAATCAGGACCGAGTCCCATAAAAAAGCGAAGGGAGAGAAAGAAGAGTGATAAAAAAAGTTTCGATCGTCTTTCGTGCACGAAACACTTTTGCAGCGATGAAATTTTATCGGACTGTGATCGCGCATCCGCGACAATTCGATTGTCGCATTCGATATTCCTCTGTTTGCCTGTGAGACGGAGAAAGCTCACGTTCGCCCATTTTTCTCTTCTTCGCCACTTTTTTCCTCACCTCGTTTTTTTTTTCATCGACTTATCAATTTATTTCTGAATCGGAAGGAACAGGCATGGTTGCGGTTTGGCGAACAATTTACTCGAGAAAATATTCCTCAAATCGAATTTCAATCGAAAAAATTTGTTATAAAAAATTTTTTAAACATTGTTCCAAACATAATTTATAATTTTTAATAATTATACTTAAAAATTTCAAACCGGAAAAGGCATAATTAAAATTCCCCTATGGTGTATAAAATTCATAATTAACAGACGCGTTAAAATATGGTAGAGAAAAATTTTCCAGCTTTCAAGAGTCGTGAGCAAAAAATAAAAAAAAAATGAATGTGTTTTTCTTCTGAAATTGCAGGGATAGCGGCATGAACACGAGAACGGCGGGTGCGTAAAGGATCGAGGAGGAAAGTGGGGACCGGAAGTGCGACCGGCAAGAGACGAGTGACTGCGGAAAAAAGGAGAGTCACTTCACCAATTTCGCGAAGGAGAGAAGAGAATTAAATTTTGAAAAAAAAACATCAAGAAAAAAGTGCAAGTGCGTTAAAAATAAAAAAAGAAGTATCGAAAAAAATAAACAAGTGTCGAAAGTGGTGAGAGAATAGATCGAAGAGGCGAGAAAATAGATCGAAATAAGGAAACGTGGCTATAGAGAATAGTTTTGAGTTCAACGTTTGAGTATTATTTTTTGCTCGGATTAAAAGGTGAAAGTGCATGGAAGAACCGGAGTTCGAGGGCTTCGTTATTTTTCTTGTTTCGAACGGGGTGAAATCGGGAAAAAAAAAGTGTAAAAGTGACTGGAGCAGGAGGTGCGGCGTTACGAAAGGAGAGGGGGGAGGAAGGAGGTTCCGTGGTCCAGGGATCACCCTCGACGTTCGTCCTCTTCGTCCTCGAATCGGCTGAATAATGTCCAGCAGCACCGAGGACAGTCCCGACACGGGGATGGCTCTCCAGTCCCATTATTCCCTTCGCTGGAACAATCATCAGACGCACATTTTGCAGGCCTTCGAGGCTCTCCTCCAAGCCGAAATTCTCGTCGATGTTACCCTCGTCTGTACAGAAACAAGCCTCAGAGCTCACAAGGTCGTTCTAAGTGCCTGCAGGTAAGATTAGACCTTTGATTATTTTTTAATTATTATCATTTTGTTTTATCACAACTTGGATGTCGATTTTTTTTACTTTGAAATCACTCGTTATCGTACCATGAAGATTACACACATTTAATTTTTGTCAACCATCTGCAATAGCAAATTCAGACGGCTAATTAAAAAATTATATTTTTAAACAAATTTTGATCATTTGTTAAATTTCATCAACTATTTTAAAAAATAGTCAAATTTCATTTAATGTCAAGATTACAATGCCACCATAAAGAATGTAAAACGAATTTTTAAATTTATCGTCACATGAAAAGGAATTACATATCACTACAATCGTGCGTGATCATCGTGATATGTTTGTGAAATTAAGAATTCCAGTATGGATGAAACAACAATAAAGTCGAAGTTTATAAAACGCGTGGTTGTGTCTTGACTCGGGTTCATTGACATCTTTCATTTCCTGGTTGAACAGCCGACACGTTTTTCAATTTTAATTCAACACATCAACAAAACATATTCACTTGTATATAAGAAATTGTGTATACAATGGTAAAAATAATTAGCTTGGTGGTGAGAATAATGTTCGATTGGAATAACAAGATGTGATGTCAGGGTGAATTGGGGTGAGAAGAAAATGATGGATTTGTATAGGAATTTGGTGAAATTTGTTCGCAGTCCGTTTTTCGAGAGGATATTCGCGGAGCATCCTTGCAAACATCCGGTAATAGTGCTAAAGGATTTCCCGGGTCGTGAGGTAACGGCGCTGATAGATTTCATGTATCGGGGCGAGGTGAGGGTGGGTCGGGAAGAGTTGCCAGGTCTGATGAGGGCAGCGGAGAGTCTCCAGATCCGCGGTCTGGTTTCGTCAGAGCCAAGGCCGGCAAGTCCACCGGAAACGCCAACAACGGAATTGCTGATGGGCGAGCCATCGACACCGGAGGGAGCAAGACACTCGAGTCCAGGAATCGTCGAGGACGAGGCGAATCTCGATGTCCGAGGTTCGAGCAGGTCGCAGGAGCGACGGACCAACTCGACAACGATTCTTCAGCGAGAGAACCGTCCGCCGAATATGGGACATTTGGATTTCTCCGTACGGGATTTGAGGGACCTATGCGGCTCGCCGTTGCTACCGAGGAGAAAGCAAGCGAGACCTAGAAGACGATCGGGCGAATTGGTAGCCCAGGACCTGAGTCGACCACAGCCACCACCGAGTCTGAGTCCTCCGAGCGGCCTGAACCTCGCCGGAGCGCGAAGAGACTTTCACGAATCGCCGAATCAGTCCATGGTAGCCGGTTTGAATACGGCGCCATCTGTGCCGACGATAAACAACAACAACATCCACCAGAACCAGTCCCAAATGGAGGATATCGCGGAGAACCTCTCACTGAAGAGAGCCCCGAGTCCGGAATCGTTACCCGACCACCAGAATTCTCGGGTTAAGATAAAGCGCGAGAGAACGGCAAGTCCGCGATCCTCGCCGCTCGCACTCAGCAGTGGCGACCCCACAATATCCGGTATGCACGATTTATCGATGAACGAGCATGCGCTGGCTTCGATGTCCTCGTCGACGACGCCGCCTCATCATCCCAGTGAGTACCTGACGAGTCTGGGCCAGTTCGCGGCTCAGTGGTTGCCGAATCCGAATCACTTGAGCCAGTCGTCGTTACACCACTCGAACAACGAAGCGAGTCCGCACAGCCGTAGAGAGCACAACCACTATCAGCAACAACAGAGAGACGCATCGAGGGAGTCCCAACAATGCCGGGAATCCCAACAAGAACACAATCGGCAAGAGGAGTTGACGTTAACATCGATAAGGTCCGTGGCCGTATACCCATCGATAGACGGTATGTCACCAGTGAGCAGCGCCATCTTCCCACACGCGGCCGGATTGGACAGAGGTTCGCTCTTGGCCGATCTGAATGACAGCTTTAAACCGGAAACGCTTCACGGTCTCTTCGCCACGGGGCTCGGTCATCATCCGACGAAGAAATCGAAGAAGCACCGTAGCGAGAGCGCGAGTGCGAGGAGATGGGCCGAACACAACAGGGGAGGAATGCCGATCGGCAGGCCAAAAGGACAGCACAGTGCGCCCCGCGGAGGTCCCCCTCGTTCTTGGACGAACGCGGAACTCACGAGGGCGCTGCAGTACGTCTGGAACAAGCAAATGACGACGTCGCAAGCCAGCCGTATGTTCGGCATTCCTTACAACAGCTTGCTCATGTACGTAAGAGGGAAATACGGCAAGAGTCTCAAATTGGAACAACTGAGGAGAGACTGTACGGGCGCGACGACCGGGGAGGTTATGAACTCGCTCAACAACAACGTGAAGGCGATTCAAGCGCCCCCACAGTTGAGTCACCCGATGGGTCTTCCGCATCCTGCCGACGACGCGCCGTTTTCCCACCATCCGCTGCTCGGCGCGAACCTACCGCAGGGTTTCTTCCCGGACTATGGCACCGGGTTTCCGGTTCCCGTAAGCATGGTCCATTTGCTACCACCGAGCGAGCAGAAGGCGCTCGAATCGTCGGCGAACGCGACGAACCTAACCTCAAACTGTCCGCCCGCGATCGTCAGCTGTCCTTCGGGCAGTCCACCAGGAAGTGAGATCGCTCAGAAGAGTCGAAGTCCCTCGCCGCTCGACAACAACCACGAGACGTCGTCACCGTCGATGACACCTCAAGCGCCACAATCCGCGCCTGCGCTCCTGCAACAAAATGGCTCCGACTGAGCTCACGCCCCCATTCGACGCGCTCTCAAGCGGCGAAGAAAATGGCCGCGGAACGACGCCATTTTGTGGAACGCGAGGACGATCACCTAAAGTCCCGTCGTTAAGTTCGACTCTGGCACGTGACAATGAGACAATGTCGAACCGGAATCGGAGGTACGGCGCTCGGATCGCGCGTCGTATATTTCGTTTCCTGTTTTCTTCTTGTCTTTCTTTTTGCAATTCTTTCTTATTTTCGTAACGATGTTCGAGACATCATTCACGAGGAATTCCTTCAACGTTGACATTCTCGTGAGAAACGAGGAAGGGGAAGGACCACGCGCGACAACGGCGAAAAGAAGAAAACGCATTGGCGTGAATACGCGCGAAGACGATAATCGGAATAAACACTCGAGGGGGGTAAATCGTCCGACTGATGCTCCCAGAACAGGACGCGTTTGAGAAAGCTCCTGAAAGCCAACACAAGACTGACTCTTCAAAACATTAAATCAGCTTCGAGCCGACCAAAAACGTAAAAAAAAAATTGAAGAAGAAACATACATAAAAAGCTCGATTTATTTGTAAGCGGAAAAGTGAACTGCCCGGAAATCTTGCGGGATATCGAATTGACAGTTCGAAGCAACGTCGGTGCTTCGTCTCACGTGACTCTCGATGCTCGAAGAGTAAAGCTTGCGAACTTCTTGACGTTCTGTCCAACGTTCGGCAAAGAAGAATCTGTTTTTTCTAGACGTTGGTGATGAGAAAAATCCGAGATATCTGCAAGAAGCGATCCAACGCATCGGAAGATTTTGAGGAAGAAAAAAAACCCCGTAAGAAAAATGGCGCAGTTCACGCTGACCGCCGCAGTATCGAGTCTCAGATAGTTCGCGATGAGCAAAAGCGATCCTATTTTTTTAATTGTACAATTTCACTTGTTTTCCGTTTCCGTATTGTTTTGTCTTCATCCGTCTCAGACAGGAAGACGTTTCTTCGTCCTGTTAAAAATAATAAAAGTTGCTGAAGAAATCGACGAAGAAGAAGAAGAAAAAAGAAACAATTAGATAAAGAGACGAAAGATAGAACGAAGGAAGAAAACAATTAAAAGAAAGTCAGGTTGGTTCGAGGGCTCGACGGTCGGCAATGTCGGTAAGGAAGTTAATCGCTCGTCGAGTTACCGAACGAGTTTGGCGAACAAAACCAAGGTCCTCTGAGCCCGAGGCGGCGAGGTCCGCGCCCGTCTACCCGGTCTCTCGTTTTCCCTCCGCGCGATCCGAAACCTCGAGAATTCAAATGAAATCTATATACATTATACATAAATATATTATATATATATACATACAAACATATATATAAATTTACCTTATTAATTGCAAGAGAAAGGACAAGAAGCGCGTGAGAGGGAGAGACGGAGCGAGCGGGAGATTTTTGGTCGCGATTGTTCCTCGCCGTTTCGGGCGATTTGGCCAGCCGCAGCATCACACTATAAACAGTTCCTGCTACAATGAGCGATCATATACCAAATAGTAAATTACTGTTAATTACTGTAAAATCTTCGATACTGAGATGAGAGAGCGAGATAAATATTGATTCGAGTTCGAGAGTGAGAGAGAGAGAGTGATAGAAAAAAAAGAGAGAAAGAGAGCGAGCGAAAGAGAAAACAAAAACGAGAGGCGATGAAAAAAAGATTATTGATTGATTTAGGAATCGAGAAGAGGAACGAGGATAAAAAGACGTGAGAGAAAATTATCGTCGCCGGGATCGAATTGCGATCTGTCCAATAATTATCGTAAATGTATCATTTTTACGGATAATTTTTAATATTATTATTTTTATTATCGAATATTATTGATATTATTATTATCTTGAATATTATTATTAATATTATTATTAAAGAGGAGGAGGAGAGAGGATGGAGAGAATTTATTACGGAGTTTATTATTGAATTCGGGGTCTCTCGAGAACGCGCGTTTTGGTGATTCTCAAAAATTTCATTCTGATTTATAGAAATGTTGCTTCGAAGAAAAAAAAGAGAACGATCGCTTGCCGTTTTACTGCAATTATCGCCTGCGTGATAAAGTTTTAACTCCGAGACACGCGTGGCAAAACAAGCGATTGCTCGCGTTAACTGTTTTTCTTTCTATTTTTTTTTTTTCAATGACAATGAGTAAAAAAAAATTGCAATGAAAAGAGTGAGGATAAATTTTCCGACACCATTTCGGCTCGTACACGAACTCGGAGGGATTAGTGCAATAACGGAGAAAATAAAATGACAAAATTTTTATCAATATTGTTATCATCGTAGATTATTATTATTATTCTTATTACTATTGCTATTATTGTAATGAATGTATTATATTTTATGTATTATTATTATTATTATTATTTTCGGTAGGATAATTTCTTTTTTAACTGTAAATATGATTATTTTTTAAGTTTCTCTCTGGCTGCTCCAAATATTCATTTATTGTAGTCGTTATAATTTGTATTATTTTCGATAAGATTGAGGTAATGATAATAATTATTGTACAATTAAGTTCTTTACTTTTTTCCTCTTTCTGCTTTGAATGAATGTTTTTTTTTGTATGTACATTGTGATCATTTTTTTCGAATTTTGAAATCTTATGTTGCGTTTTATTTTTGTTTCGTCTTTCTTATATTTTTTCACCCTTGTGATAAATAATGGTAATAGTAATAATGGTAATAATAATAATAAAGAAAAACGAAATTTACGACTGAAATGGAAAAATAAACGCGTAATTATTCAATGAAGAGTCCAGGATTTTTTGGCATTAAAACAAAAATGAGAAACGAGAGAAAAGTTGCGGAGAAAAAAAAGTGACGAAAAGCCCTTTCCCCTTCCCCCCGATCCCACGGAATTTTCGACAGGACGAAAAGCTTTTTCAAGAGCAAAAACGAGAAAGAGGCGAAAAAGGGAGGAGACGAGAAAAAAATAAAGGAATTTTAGGTCCGAATTCGCTGAGTTTCTTCAGGCAAAAAAACGAAAATCATGAAAAAGAGAGACGGCGGGAAAAAGAAAAAATCGACGCGCGAGCGAAACTTTGAAATAACCAAAAAAACAACAATAACAAAGCGAACAATTTTCGAATGCAAAAATACAGACACGAGCTGGAGATGAAGAAGATAAGAGCGGAGACATTTAAACTTTCGAGGACGAAAAAAAAAATATGTCGATCGTAGACCACAGTACAGTTTTTCGAGGAATAAAAGACGAACGAGAGAAAAATAAAACGAGTAATTAAAATAAATGAGTAAAAAAAATTGAAAAAAGTAAAAATAAATGAATAACCAATATTTCGACAACCAGACGGAAGCGCAGGGTAACTAACACATCAGGGATAGCCACAGACAAATCTACGATAGATAATGAGAGAAAAAAAAAATTTGAAAATGAAAAAAAGCTACATATTAAAAATATAAAGAAGTAAAGAGCGAGAGAGAGAGCGAGAGCGAGAGAGCGAAAAAAAAGTGAGGTAATTCATAAATCTATAAAATACGATTGTTTCGTTGGGATCTCGAATACGTTGAAAAGTGAGAGAGCGAGAACGAAGATGAGAAAAGTTTTACTGAACGAGATTCTCGTTCTCGCTGCCCCCGAAAAATCGAGAAAGAGAAAAGACACGTGTCGGCGAAGAAAAATTTTGGTATCGCGATTCCGAAAAAAAAAGTATATAAATTTTGGAGAGAAAAAACGATCGAGATGAGAAAGTGTAGAAAAAAAAAATTTCGACAGATTTCGAGAAAATGGTGACGAGGTGAAAAAAAAAGATACGCGAGCACGCGAATGAGAAAAAAAATATATTATTAAATTAACGATTAAATATAATATGTAAACGACAAAAAAGGATAAGAATTAATGAAAAAAAAAACGCTCGATACGGGGGTGAGCGGTGTCGAGTGCGAGATGAGCGAGGTAAGAGAGCAAAAATGAACGAGAAGGTTAAGAAAAAAAAATCATACATTTCCGTAAGACTTAAGTGATTTTAGAGAGACGATTAATCGAAAAAAAAGATACGACGTGACAGGCTTTCGGCCCAATCCCTCCCCAAAAAAGTGAGCCCTCCGAGACCCAACGTTCTAAAAAAAAGTCTCTAGAAAAAGAAAAAATGAAAAAAAAACCCTCGAGAGAAGTGAGAAGGAAGTAAAAAACAGCCTGTACAATACAAACTGATATTATTGATTATTATTACGATATTATATATATTATTCTATAAAAACAGGGTGTTTCGAGATGAAAAATGAAATAAAAAACGAGAAAAAAATGAAAAAATATGAAAATAAACAAGAGTTTATCGCGTCGGCCTCTATACGAGTCTTCCGAGGGGAACGAAAAGAAAAATTCGAAGATGCGTCAATTTCGAAAATTATTTCAATCATTATTTACCAATTAGACAATTTTTTTTTAAATAGGAAAAAAATCACAAATTTAGTCAAACTTATTTTTCTTCTCGACATTTATTTATAATTGAAAATAATGTTCAAAAACTCAGACACAAAAAGGTTGTAAAAAAAAGAAGAATTTTTCACTTTTTTTACAAAGATCTAAGCCGAAAATGGCGCCTCTTCGTTTCCTTGGAAACGACCACGGAAAAGCGAGAATTTCAATGTGTGGAGAGTGTTCGAGTGTGTGAGGAAACATTTTTTAATTCGCTCGTTTGCCGAATCGGGAGTGAGGATTTACGATTTTTCGATTTTCGCGGGGGGTCACGTGACCTCGCGATCGCGTGCATGCGATGTGTGTCTATACGTTTTCGAGAATTGTGCATTTTGATTACGTGATTTGAGAATCGTTTCGATCTTTAGGTACGAATTATCTCCATTTGTTTATACGACGCGCGAATCGCGAATTAGAATTTTTTAGCGAAATAAATGTGCGAGCGTGATCGAGTGAGAGAACGAACGAAGAGAGAGAGAGAGAGAGAGGGGGAAAAAATGTGAAATATTATAAGAAGCGAGAAAGCGAAGGTGAAAAAATGATTCATAGACGACATAATAATGTGATAGGCACCACATGTGCGGACTTCAGTATTATTTTGCAGTTAAATGAAAGAAGAAAAAAAAACGATAAATAAATGTGAGAAGAGCGCGAGAAAAAGCGAAAGGCGATGATAAAATTGTGTCTTCGTGTGCGAACAATTTGCCAGAGAAGAAGAAACGAACAAAACAATTGCAAATACTTTGTTAATTTTTAGAACGCAAAGAACGATCGTTCCGTTGTTGTAAAAAAAAACACAATATCTTTTATTTTATACGACAGTTTACGTTTGTTCTCTCGTATATCGACGATTAATTGAAAATTGTAATTATGTAATTAGATGCACCATTAATTAATTTATTATTACTGTCATTTTTTATTCTTATTATAGTGCATATTATTATTATAATAATTATTATTAATATTATTATCACTGATAATATCATTGATTTTTACTTATTAATTGAATTATACGAAGGCGCGTGAACACGAGGGAACAAACGTCTAATTAATGTGAAACGTGCGAGTGCAAAAATATGTGAGTGTGAGATACAGAGCGAGAGTTTAGTGAAATTTTTTTCTCCGTCATCGCCCGATCGAAATTCCAAAAAATCACTGACAACGTGTGAGAAAAAAAATCCGTACTTATGTCGCGATCGCAGGCAACGTGTGTGCGTAAACGTTGGAGAAAGAAGAAAAAACATTTCCATGAGAAAAGAGATCACGACTTGTCACTTTTTTCACATTGAAATGTCAGCTGAAATTTTTGACGACCAAATTCGAGTTATCAATTATAAGGATAATAATTGAAATTATCATAATTATGAATTATTATAATTGTAATTATAATTTTCTTCATTATCGACGTTTCGAACGACAGAGGGAAACAGCGATCGCGACATTTCCGACGATCGATAAAGCAGATCCTTATCGACGTACGATTTGGTTTTCGATCGATAAAACAGCGTGCGGAGAGAAAAAATTTTTTTGAAAAAAAACGCATGCACGCAACTCGCGCATGTACAATAAAATTGAATGAAAGTGAGCAAGAATCGTGTGAAAAGAGAAAATCGAGGAGAGCCCCCCCAGAACTGTGAGCGTGTGTACCGAGCGATTGCGAAGCTGTCGATAAGTGAGAAAATAGTTACTTGCATCGGTTGTGCCGTCATGTAGTTCCTAAGTCGCCCTAGCCTCGTCCAAGCGCATCTGATAGCAAATGATATAAATAAACGAAGCAGAAAAAAAATACACAGACACAATAACAATTGAAGCTCGTAAATAAAAAAAAAATTGTTGAAAGGTGCATTTTTTTAAAGAAAAAAAAAGCCGCGAAGGACCACAGAATTTACAATTTGTACCATAAACCGTGAGGGTAAAAAGTGAGAGAAAAATACAGAAAAAAAAAATAATAGAAAGAACGAAGAATCGATCGAGCGTACGAGTCGAACGCAATTGCAGAAAAATATTAATGATAACGATATATTTATACTAATTAACGAATGTACCATAAATGAGAAAAAAAGAGAGAGAGCGAGGAATCGAGGGGGAGGAAGGAGGAAACGGAGACGAGAGATTTGGGAGAAAGAGAGAAACAATTGTAATAACTAATTATTGTATTATACAGAGCCGCCGCCACCCAGTATATTTTTTACAGGTTTACATTGTATTACAGTTTATAATGTTTGATATACAATAACAAGACAGGATAAACGATTATCTAACGCAGTTTTTAAAAAAAATGAGTCGAATTAATGGAGCGCAGCGAGGGAAGTTCCAAAAGTCTCGAAACAATTTTTCATTCAACCGAGAGAATTTCCACGACGAAAGTTCATCGTCGACTGAACTCTTCTTACACTCCTTCAACACAAAAGCTATATATTTTTCCGAGTAAAATATTTTTTCGCGTAAGAACAATTCTCACCGACAATTTTCATTTTCCTGTCGACGCCTGTGGACGACCCTCGCCGTCTCCAACTCCGTCGACTCATCCGTAACTCTATAATAGCGATAAACGAAAATGAGAAAAAAAAACGAACGGAATAATAGAAGAGAAGCGAAGAAAAAAAACTAAAAAAAAAAAATTAACAATAAACAAAATCGTCGAGCGTTGGTCGAGCGACGAGTACAAAAAAAAATATTTTCAAATGAAAATCCGTTCGAGGACATCGATCGTTCTCGTTTCTCAAGCTCATTCCACTTTAATTATTCTCTCAAGACAAACTGAAGCCAATATTTTAACAATAATGATAATAATAATGATAACAATAACAATAATAATAGTAATACAAATGTGAAAGCCAATAATAATATATTTCTATATGTGTCGAATCAACGATCATTTATCGGTGAAAACTTCAATGAGAAACGAGAAGCGGGCGCGAACGGAGAATTTCGTGTCTCGACGAGCGCTCCATCGATGAAAAAAAAAAAACAGAAGCGCGAGGGTGGAAAAGAAGGGTTGAAAAAAAACAGAAAAATAAAAACATTTTAAAAAAATAATGATAATGATAAACGATGGATGCTACATACTTGTGATACGTTTTACCGCTGGTTACTACAGAGACTTCCTAAAGCCGTGTTTCAATTTCTCCAGCGTCCTCTCTCTCGTTTCGCGAAGCGAGGAGGGAAAAAAAATCGAAGAAAAGAGAGAACGATGATAATTTTTATTTTTTATTTTTTTTCCCGAATATCATACTTGAGAATTTTTTCTTGTTTGCTTTCCTTACGTCCGAGGCTGTTTTTTTTCCTCCCGGGATAGAGAGAGAGGGTGGGAGAAATTGTCGGATGCACGGCGCCACTAGTTCACTCACGCACACATAACTCACGTTTAAAACTGATACAATTTATTAACGATTTATTGAATTAAAGATGAGGAGCCGGGTAAGGGGAGGAAGGAGCGAGGAGATAAAAAAAAAGAGGATTTAAAAAAAAAGTAGGAAGGAGGAAAAAGTAGAGGAGGAAGGGAAAAAAGAACAAACACCTGGATTGCGTTGAAAATAATGAAATAAAGTAAAAAAAATAAAAAACCGCGAGGAAACAAAACCTTTTGATCCACGATTTGTATTCGAGGACTTTTACGAGCTAAAGAAGAAAACGTACCCCTAGTGAAATAAGAGTAAAAATAAAATGAATGATCGAAATACAGATGAAATAGAAAACGAGAGAGGAAGAGGAGGAATAATAATAAAAGAAAAAAAGAGAAAAATACAAATTAGGTGCGCACGAGGCTAGGGACGAGGCTAGCAACCCTTACACCCATCCCAACCCTCAACTGATATTTCCTTCCAGATACTGTAATGATTAATCAATTATCATTATTATTGCTATTTGCTATTGTAATTATTATCGCGATTATTATTATTAATATTATTAATATTATTATTATTGATTAAAGTTAAAATTATTGCGTCACAATTTAAATGTGCGATGTAATTTTGATTTGCGAAAGATTTAATTGTTCGTTTACATTGTACAATTACGAGCGAAAGTCGGGGAGAATTAAGAGCGAGAGTCGAGAGTGTGAGAGTGTGAAGAGAGAGAGAGAGAGAGAGAAAACGATAGAGAGCGAGAAAATAATGAAAAAATGTGAGTCAAAGTCCCGGAAATTATACTCTAAAGTTCCCGAGACCTTGGTCCATCCCCCTCCCCCTCGCCCCTGAGATCCCGACCCCTCCCAACGAACCCCAATTCCTCCCTGATTACGATGAGAATTATCTATATTAATCCTCCGAAAATAAACTGTACATACCAATTGTAATGAAACGTCTTCTTATTCATTTATTCTGTGGTTTTATTTTGTTATTGTTTCAACCTGCGCGTTTTTGAGAGGACGAAGAATTTTTTCTTTTATAGGGAAAAAATGTCATCTGTAAGTAAGAGAAAAGTTAGACAGGATTCATCGAGAATGAAGTGGAAAATCCTTGACAAAAGTGACTTTTTGATACTGAATTGTTAAAATTGGTCTTTGTTTTTTAATTAGTAAAATAATCTTTGTTTTCTGTTAGAAATTTTTTTTTATTGAGATGAATCATCAACAGTTTTCATATTATTTATTGTTTAAACAATTGAAAAACAAAAATGTTAGACAAAATTGTTCAAGTTCGGTTGATAACGTTTTTTATGCGTACTGATAGTAGACAAAAATTATCAACAAAATCTCATCGTTTTAATCAATTTTTACATACTGTTAGAGAGGGAAATTCGTTTGTTGTCATAAGTGGATAATTTCTTAAAAATTGTTCAGTACAAATTAATGAAACTTGGCAGAAAGATTCTTTAATATTTAAACATATTGACAAAAAATTTACAAGCAATTACTATCTTTTTTTCGATATTTATAATTTGTTATAATTTCGTTTTCGATGAATCTCCATAAGAATACGTGTAATATCGAATTTATTATAACTTTTGAATGATTTAGTGAATTGAGTTGAAATTTGCACGGGAGCGTTAGAGTTCTATTATCAGTGACTGACGAAGTTTTCAGATTTTTACCACCGTTTCGAGTTATCATCAGTAAATCCTTAACATGCGTTTCTCTAGATTTTGGTATCGAATCCCTCAAATATCTTTCAAGCTACACCAAACTTCACTAAATTTGGCAAGAACTTTTTTCCAATCGTTATTATCTACGAGCTTGTAAATTTTCATGAAAATTTCTCTTTTAGGTAATGGTAAATATCCTCAAAGAATTTAAAAAATCGAAAAAAAAAAAAAAATCAAGGTAAGAATATTTTTTACGTAAAAAGATACATTAAAAAGATGAATATTACATTTGCAAAAAAATATTTTCTCGTCATTCATTCCCAAAAAAGCGATTACCACAAAGTGCTGAAAAAATACTTAACAATGTAAAGATTAATGAAAAAAAAAAAAAATGGTAAAACGTATCGAATGAATATCGTTTGGCCAGGTGGGCCAAAGGTGCGATCGCGGGTGCGAAGGCGTAAAAAAAAAGACATTCGAAGAGAGTCTCGCATGCTCGCTAAACACTTCTGGGTCTTCGAGCGATGTCGCACTTTTTTACCTTTCCTCCCGCATTGCCAACTTCACCGTGGTGCTGACGATACGAGAAAGTTAGAGGGGCAAAAAAGGCAGAAAAAATAGGAGCGAGTCCGCTAGACGGGAACGTCAAGGGCGAAGGAGTCAAGTGTCAGCGCAGCGAGAGACAGACCTCAGGTATCTCAAAACGGACCTCCAGAAACCGTGTTTCGCCTTAGGGATCCTCAGCAAAGAATATATTTTTCATTCATCGTGCATCGAGTCTCGTTTTTTATTTATTTATTTTTTTTTTTTCAATAAAACAAAAATAATATTTTTAATAACATTTCCATCATACGACGATGAGAACGAAGAAAATTATTTCCTCGGCTTAATTAACTTTTTTCCTTTCATTTCGGGGGGGGGGGGGGGGGATTCGGTTTTTTTCCCTCCCCCGCGCCCTAAATTGTGGTTTTTGGGGCGGGGTTTATAAAAGCGCCGGAGAGGGAGAGAAAATCACACCCCCCCCCCCCCCCCGAAATGAAAGTAAAAAAGTTAATTAAGCCGAGGAAATAATTTTCTTCGTTCTCATCGTCGTATGATGGAAATGTTATTAAAAATATTATTTTTGTTTTAT
>JAPYYX010001606.1:0-23348 GCA_030522605.1 Cremastinae sp. B BG-2022a | reverse complement strand
ATGATAATGTCGTTTTTTTTCTAAGTTTTATATTTTTTCTTGCCAAATTTTGTCCCACAGATTCTTAGCTGTTCAATAATTGGGACGTTTACCTTATTTGTAATTTAACAAAAATTGATTTAGAAATTACTTTTATAAAGAGAAAAAAAAATTAAATCTGAACGCTATTTAGTCAAAAACTTTTTTAGACTAAATTCGAATTTTAAAGTTTGCAAAATTGTTGAAAGTGTAAAGTTCTTAATTCATTTTGAGTTTTCGGTTTTTTTATCACTTTGATTGTTAGAGTGTTTACGTTTCAGGGTCATTATTCAATAAAGCGTGACGTGCCGAGAACACATTAAAAATTTTATAGTTTCAGTGAACTTGAAAACGAGGGCACGTACTTTTGAACAAATATGCACGCGGAAGGGATATTCGAAACAGGGATAATTACTTTCCCTTTTTTTTAAAGTGGGTTTTAGCATTTATACACTCTTTAACTTTTACCCAGATTCAAAAAATACAAAATCATCAAATTTCGAGTATCAGACATCGAGTTTCAAGAGTCTGATTAAAGAAGAACGAGTCAATAACTCTGCACAGAGGACTAAAAATCATTTTAGTCAATTTTAAATCTTTTTAAACAAATTCAAATTAAATAAAATTCGATATCATAAATCATGAAAAATATAAAATATTAAAAAATTACTACTCTTAGTTAGTGAGTTTTATTTGCACAACCCTCAAAGGTTTTTTACAAAGAACTTACGGATCTTACTTAATTTCAATTCATGTCTTTTGTCTTACATAGTCTTTCTATTTCCCTAAAGTAGTCACATATTTCTTGGTTTACATCTCCTTTGAGCACCTCTATCAGTCTTTATGCGATATATTTTTCTCCGATTTCTTCAATCCATTCTTTTACGTATTCTGTTGATGTAGTATTAACCCTCTCCCTTCCTTTATTGCACACCACAAGATGCTCAACCGTTTCATTTTCTTTCATACATAGTCTACATCTCTAATCATCTTCTCCTTTTTTTCCAGCTCTTCCTATGCTTCCGCACCTAAGTCTTGCCCACGTTTCCTTATCTTTTCCTTTTACTTCTTCTTTTTTCCAATATTTCCATGGCTCTTCCGTATGTTCAATCGGGAGTTTGTACTTATTGTTATAGGTCGATTTTTGAATTAAAAAAAAATCACTACCGTATTAAGTTTGTAATTTTACATTTTTAAGGTTTTTTTAATTTCGAGTTTCTAAAGTTTTTAAAGAGTGAGGTAAAATCGTGTAATACGTACTTGCGTCGGAACCTTTTGAATCCATAGGCGGCGGGGGGTCATAAGATGGCCTGTGCACGGTATTTTTCGTCTCAGAAGGCGTGAAGCTGAAAGAACAAAAGAACCATTTTGGTGTTTTCTGAGTGTATATTGTGCAATATGTTTTTATTTTCTTTCTTTTATCATTTTGGCTCGATTCAGTCTCGCGACGAGATGACTCTCCTTTTTTGCTCAAGTTCCCCCATTCCATCACTCTTTGCTACGTCTTTCAACTTTCTCCCTCTATTTTCTTCCCTTTGACATTTCGTCACCGCTCTGGGGAGATTTTTATAAATCAGTAAGTGTCGCGGGAGCTCTTACATAGCCAATAAATGTCGCTTTTAAACTCTTTGATGAATCGCGCTAAGTCTGTCATTAAAAATCTAACGATTTCACTTATTACAAAAAAAAACTTCACAAACTTTATTTTTTACTGTTATTTTTATTAAAAATTGAAGTTTTTAAATTTAATCACCGGCGGTTCAATTTATGTCTATTTTTATTAATTAATAAATAAATTCCCATGAAAAATCGATCCATGGACCATTTCGTTTTTCTCACTATAGTAAATTATTGAATTTGCAAAAATTATTGCATTTAATTTGCAATCAGGACGATGGCATAGTACCTAAGTACATATTGGATGAGAATTCATTCATGAATTATTAAAAAAATGATCAAACATTGAGTACCCGACGACCCATGTGATTGAACATAATGGAACTAAATCCCAAGTTAGTTCAGTCTCGTAATTTAGTTAAGTTTCTAAGTCCGGTAGTTCCGACTGGTTTCACGTAATAAAATCTACTGAAATATTCATATATTAATTATTTTTCAATCAATACTATTGATTAATAAATATAGACACAAAAATTGTTTCTCTACGACTTCTCCAGCATTTTTGGAGTGTCGGACAAGAGATAAGAAACAATGAAATAAATGAGCAAAAAAAAACGTACGAAAATGAGGAAAAAAGGAAACTACGTGGGCGTTAAGTCTATACATTTGAATGTTTCAGTTTGGGTGGTGGGCCGCTATTCCCTTATTCTTTTTCTTCTTCTTCTTCGTTCACCCTTTCGTTCTCTCTCTGTCTCTTTCTCTTTATCGAACGAACTCGGTCACTGTAAGTGGGCCGGTTGAGAGGAGAATTCGAAAGGCTCAGATGGATGAACCATGTAGGATGCAGAAAAGCTCTGCGTCACTGGGAAACCGACCGAGGAACGACGAGACGAGAAAATCGAAAATCTGATCCAATTGTGAAAAAAAACCGACACAAAGAAGAAACTAACAAGGTACACGGGTCAAAAATGTGATAAAGCTCGATTGGAGCACAGACGAAGATATTGCTCGTTTCGTACATTTGTCAAAATCAAATATATCGAAAATCGTTTTTAAATTTATAATTGATAAAAATAATGGAAAGAATACATTTTTATTATCAGAGTTGATTATAATCAGTTGAAGTAAAAGTGAACAACAATAATTTGTGTAATTATCTGGTAATGGAATTTTAAATTTTCTTGTTTTCTTTGGATGTACCTTTTTCCTTTGCTCTCTTCATAGGATAGTGGCTTTTAGCGAGTGGTCTTTAAGCCGTTTCTCTAATTACCTCGCCTGCTTGAAACTTTACTCGGTAAAGAGCACGATGAGAAGAGCGCGGTGCTTTCTGCTCCTAATCTGAAGAAATAGACCTGGGATACTTTCATAGAGTCGCATAAAACGTTTGCGAATACTTTTCTCATTTTCGAAAAATTAATTGATGCGAATATCAAAATTTTGAACTAGTTAAGTTCTTGATTAAAAAGGCTTTGCTGGAATAAATTTATTCTTTTATTATAGCGTACATTTTAGATTCATTTGAATATTCAACATTTTTTTGCATCAGCATTTTCCAGAATTTCATAATCATGATTGTGAGTTTGTTAATTCTTCTCTAAATGTGTACGAAGTTCAGTTCGTGATGACCCTATTCAATTTTTTCTTTCAACAGAAGACACGGTGCAGATATTGTGTTTCTTTCGAAGTATCATTTCCCACATAAATGAAATTTTTTATTTACTTTAGTTTTTTACATTTTATTTAAAACGAAGGTTCAATTCCGTCGAACGATAAATATTCCAATGAATATTTTTCTTCAAAATCATATAATTTTCAAGAAAAAATAATTACACATTGTTCTCCTTCTAATAGAAATAGAAATGTCAAGTAGCTCACAGTATTTATTTTAAAATTGAAAATGCTTGACAATATGATGTCAGAGTAATACAACTTTCACGGCAAGAAGAAATAAAAAACTACGATACCCACGACATGTACAAAAACTTTATACAAGGCAGTGTTAAATTTCATAAACTTATAATTTTGAAACTTCAACTTAGTCAACAATTCATCACAGAATTAGATTCATTTATTATCAGCAGTTGTAAGTTCTTTTAAAACGACTTCAATACCTCTCTAAATAACGCAGAACCGTCATTCGGCGTATGAGAAACATTCGGCCAGCGCGCCACCTAGCGGAGAACTCTGGAATCACTCGTTGCAAATAACTCCATCAATTTTATCAGTAATAAGGTAGGAAAATACGAAACAGTCACGCCAGCCACCTTATCAAGTTCCTTATCACACACGGGTCATACAATTCTCGACAACGGGGTTTAACAAGCCTCTTCCACGTGCACCGGAAATAGCACAGTTTTAATAATATTATTTCGTAAGTTGTGGAGAAAACAAGACTTGGCAAAGACCTGCGGCGTTTCGGGAAGTAAACTGGCACTTGGTATGGTAATTTCTTCAACTCGAAGGTGTGTGGAGTAACGGGAGAAAAGTTTGGCGTCATTCCGAGTCTTTTGTAAATCCATTTCTTCACCGCTTCCCGAACAATATGACAGAATCAAGGAAGAAACATCTTGGAAGCGCTCAAACACCTCTTTTTTGGCACAATGTCCATCGGCCGGATATTTCAAAGAGATTGATCGTTGGACATTTTTCTTGCCTCGCATCTGCCATAACCTAAAAACTGAGTGAAGATACGTGTATACATCTTTTTGTATTTCCGTCAAATAGTGGGAAGAAATGACGCCACCGATAAGATGTAACATCGAACCGGAAATTCTCATAACGTTCCTTTGATTCCGTGTATCGAAGCAATTCGTCGCAGGAAGACTTTGCACGAATGTGTGTTCCGTGCCACGTGATCAAATGGAATTCGATGGTGGGAGATAGGTCATGGAACTGAGGAACGTAAGACGCAACAAAAATAAGGGACGTAGACGAGGGAAGAATTCTACCATCGATCTTAATTTACCTTCCAATTTGGAAAATTAACTTTTATCGAAAGTTTTTGACTTTTCCTCAAATACATCTTTTATTTTGATAAACATCGTAAATTACATTGTTCCAAAATACTTTTATATTTTGCTGCGAGATATACAAACGAAAACGAAGTAACACTAAAAAATGAAGGAGAAAATTTGAAATTCTCTTTTGGAATCTAGAGGGATTGGAAATTCCATGAATAATTTAACAAATGTCACTTCGGGTTTCAAGTAAATTTCTTTCTAGGAAGTGAAAATATTGAAAAATATTCCGTCAGTTTGTTTCACAGATTTTATATCGAGGGATGCATTCTATTATTGCAAAAAATGTCATGATACACGAGATGACAGGGCTATGATCCCGGGGAATAAGTTCCGCGGCGTTAATCCCCCGGGTCTGAGACACGTCTAATTGACGTCACACGTAAACGTAACACCTATGTAATATGGAATTAAGCTAAGATTTTTGCTAGATCACGACCGAACGTCACGAATAAAAATAAAACCTTGATTGAAATAAACTCAAAAATGAGATCAAAATTTTTCTAAAATTTTCTGTTATGTCTTGAAGTAATACAAATAAAAACATCAACAATAGACGAATGACAATTATCAGAAACAAGAAATAAAAATCAAAAAATAATCAACATTTATCGTCTTGTAAATTTGTAAACAACAAAACACGAATTAAAGTTCTGTGGAGCAAAAGACAAAAAATCAAATTCGTCGAAATATTTTTCTTTCACAGATCGACAAAGAAAAGTAACAAAGCACGAATGATAAAAAAGTAACATAAAAGAACAAAACGGTAAAAAAACAATTTCTTACCCTTATCGAGAGTGTCTTTCGCCGCGCGTATGACCTTTCTTCGCCTGAGGCCGTCGCCCGTGACAAATGTAATCGTAGAGGGATCGTTATCCTGATCAGGAGTAGAATTCGTCATGTTCGTTGTTTCCGCGTTCATGTTCGATGTTGCCGCGCACCCGCGACTCGTGTCGGATTTATCGTTCGTAAAGCACGTATCCTTGTCAAAAACTCTTTTAAAATCGTTATGAAAATCGATTATAGGGTCATTCGACCCCTCGCCGCCTGGCATAATGGGTAACCCGATCACGGGGCAGGAAATTCCTGTCTCGTCCTTAACCGAGGACCCTTGCGCTTGTACTGACGGCCGCATGGCGTTGTCGTCGTGTTCTTTCTCCTCGGGGATTCCCCTTCCACGTCTGGGAGTCCCCACCAGTCGACAAGCGTTGACAACAGCTCCCTCGCTCAATTCCGCTTTCCTCCCCTCATTGACTCTCTTCATCGCACCCCCGGTCCTGGAACTTCATTCTCCTCTTTCTCACTCGAGCTTGAGCTTCCGGACGGCATCGAGTGCGTGCGATCCTCCCGGAGGGGCGAAACCTTTTTTCGCGACCATGCGCCATCTGCACAACGACCCAACGAAGTTGAAGCATGCGCGATCGATGAGCGAACTCGCTTTTACCCTCTCCTTCGCCCATCTCTCTCTCTCTCCCTCACTTCGGCTCTGCGTCGTATATCTTCCCACATTTCTCTCGTTTTTTTAACAACCATCTTTCACGTAACAGCTAACCAAACCGTTTACTCGTTTCGTATCGGCGTAGCATCCCCCGGCACATTTTCGCTCGACTGCTCGCTCTATTTTTGTTCGATGGAAAGAAAAAAGAACAGTCCAATTTGTCGGTTGTCCTCGACTCTATCGTTGTCCCTTTTTTTCGGCACTTTTCATCCCGATGGTAAAAACACACACCGGACCATCGAAATGTCTTGCTCGTCCGATTGTTTGCTAAAAGCGAAATTCAGAGCTGTTGAGAATTCGTAACTGAAATGAGAAACCGGTGTCGCTTAATGGGAGGCTGGGTCTGACGTCAAACATTGCATTGTTATTCCGAGGAAACCATTTGCGGTATTAAGGGCACTTTGAGAGAAACATGATACGCTTTACATCACTGATAAGACAGTACCAAAGTTGCGATGAAATTCCACCGAGTATTAATTACTATGATAAGAATCGTGGTATTTCAATTTTTCGATATTTCTATTTTAGTCATGAATTATAACTCATTTCGAGAACTGCGTTCTATTTTACTTGATACGAGAAAACTTTCATCGTAATTAGCGACACGATCGGTAAATCTTTTTATTAGAAAAGTCAAGACGGAAACTCGATTGCAGTTTTTTTTACCTTCCGGTCGTGATTTGCACATTTAGGAGATTTGTCACGTAAAAACCGAATGACGATCTTTTTTACCAGCGTCTGATACTCAAGATTACCTGTTTCAACGACTTCGCGATCTCGTATTATTATCCGACGTGTGGATAAAGAATTGATGTATCGAGGTATCGTGTATTGATTTTTAAAAGAAGCTTGATAATTTTCTTTCATTACCGAGTATAAGGAAAATGTAAAAAAAAGGTAAACAGGATTTGGCCTACATTCGCTGACAGCGCCAGCGGTGGACTGAGAAACTTCAATGAGGCATGAGCCGGAGAAGGCTGCTGGTTGCACGCAAATGAGTCTCAAAGGATTTTCGAATCGAAGTTCTTGCTGAAAAGGGGAGAAAATGGCTTGAGGAGGAACGGTGAGTGTTAATTACCTCAATGTCGCGTCTTCGTAAGAACGTTGAAGAACTTTTTGCTCCTTTTTTTTTCACTTCGAAGTACTTTATCGGAAAACTCTGTAGAGGGGTTTTATAAATGTTCGTGGGAATCGTTAAGGCCATCGGGGAAGATGATAGGTCGAGGCGATATACGTTTTGAGCTCGTGGTAAGAAGTTGGTGAGATCACGCACGAGCTTCGATCCGATGGGCCGATGGGCGCAGGCTTTATTCTCGTTTGTGGAACGGACGAGCTATTTTTGTTTTGAATTACCAATTAGATCGGGAGAAAAATGGCTCAACCTACGGAATGCTGAGCACACGTAAAATCAATTAGAGAATGCGATATTGACCAAACGAGGAAAATTTTTCATTATGTACAGGAATTCGAATGGAAACCATTTTTCTCACGCTCTTTCACTTGATGGGTCTTCGAAATAAACTCAGAGGACGTGTTCACCTTGGACATGTGCGAAACGCCGAAGACACGTAGAATCAATTATAGAATGTGATATTGACCAAATGAGAAAAAATTTTCTTCATAAGGGTGCGAATGAAAACCATTCTTCACACGCTCATTTATTTGATGGTCTTATCGAAGTAAATTCAGGACGTGCTTTTTTTTTTAATAAAGGGGTTATGCGAAACACTGAGAATTCGCTCAAACGAAATTTCACTAGTTACGTAAAAAAATAGAAGCAGATTTTTTTTCACGCACTTTTATTTAAATATCTTGACATAATCTCAGGAACGACCTAACACACATACAATATGCTTATATATTATACATAAAATTCATGAAGTAAATTAATTAAATAAACATAATAATAATAACACTTGGAATATTTTCATCGTCATCAGAAATATTACAAAAATAATAATACGCTCGTTCTTGGGAAAAGGAAAAGAGAGAAATTATCAGGAGACGTGCAATCTTAAATGCTATTCGTTGCTTTTTTAATTGAACGTAATTCAACGCATTTGACAATTTCTCTCTTTCCTTCTCTTGTTTTTTTCTATACGTGTTTATTTTTCAACTCCAGGCAATTCGTCGGTATAAAATTTGGCGTCACGGGCCATATTGACCTGCCGCGAGTTTGCCCTTAGAATGAAAACATCGCGCACACTGAATAAAAAGTACACACGTCTCGTTTGGATTTTCGTGTTCGAATAAATAATGAAGAAAATAGAAATAGGGACGAAAGTTGCATAAGTGGAAAAATCCATTAGGCACGAAAATACGATACAAAGTGTATCGAGGTTAGGAATTATTTTTCTCAACCCTCAATACAGTAAAAATAATTTGATACAATCTGATAAAAAATTTCTTGTTGGAATTTTTCGAAATTTGTTTTTCACAGGGAACAAATGAAGGAAAATTCGACGAAGACTGCATCGTTGGAACGTGATAAAAATATTAATTTAATGTTTTTTTAAATAAGAATGAAATTCTGCTGCACTTGAGTATTATAATATTACATCGTTCCAATGATGCAAACTTCGATGATATGAAAACTTGAAAAGAAAATGAGAAGATGAATTTGCCTTGGATCATCACGATCATCTCGTCTGCATTTCTTTCTTGGGTTTTGTCATGACGCATCTGCCTCGGTAACAAATCTCCGTCATGTGGGAGACCTTTGTCGTAGTCAAAGTGCGAAGAATAGCGCCGAGCTTCGTCTCGCTCGGATTTTTCGTCGAGTTCTGGGTAGCGAGAGTCGTCTCGGTTTTCGGCTCGAAATTCTCTTCCGTCGTCGACGGTGAGTTCGTTTCGTTCGTCGTTTCGACGAGTGTCGTGTCTCTGGAGATATCCGTCGTCATTTCCGGATACTTCGTCGTCTCCGAGATTTCTGCGTTCAGCACAGAATTTTCGGTGTTCGATTTCTCGTCGTCCGGACTCGTCACGAATCTCTCCGCAGGGAACGACTCAGGATTCGTCGTCGGCAAATCTTGACTCGTGATCGCCGTCGTGACGTAATCCGAATTTTCACTGTTCACGGAAGAGTCGTCCGTGCTGGTGGACTCGTCGTCACGCGATATCGAGTCCAGGGTGGAAAAGGTTCCATTCTTGTCCACGTCAGCGCTTTTCATCGTGTCGAATATCGCTTTCACATAATCGGAAAGAGTTTTCACACTCGCCTCACCTTCCGATTTCGTTATTACTCCGGGTAATTGGGTCGTCAGATTGAACTGGCGATTGTAATTATAAAAATCAGGATTCGTCGGATAACGGACCTCGCTCCATTCGCTGCGATGATTTTTTGGATAATTTTCTTTGTTCACCGAATTCTCTTCATTCTTCGTCGGCTCTTTGTAATCGTTTTCCAAGACTTCGTTGTCCTGACCGGTTATTCGCTCATCCAGGACATCCTCGATGCTCTGTTTCGTGTACGGATAAAATTCTCCGTTCCTCAACACCACCGGGTCCCTGTAAGGTCTCGTCGAGTCCCAGGACTTCCGGGGAATCGTCATTGTAGTTATCAAAGGATTGTTCGTCTCGAAATCATTTTTGCGCTCACTTTCAACGTTCCTGGAGTCATCTTCAGTCGAAATCGTCGTTATTTCCGTAGTTGGAATTTCAGTAGTGGTTTCCAGTTCTTTCGCAATCTCGTAGTCAGTTCCACCAGTTCGATCCGGCTCGAACCGATCCGTGACGGTTTCACTCTGGTCGAAGATCGTTTTGTTCTGGTTCGAATCTGCTTCATTCTGGATCTGTCCAGCCTCGGTTGAGGCAGTTTCTGGATCTTTCGAATCTTCGGATTGGTTGGGAACTACTTTGTAAGTTTCTGAAGTCACGTCCAACAGGCTCGAACCAGATGGAACTGACTCTGTCCTGTTGACAGATGCAGCTTCGTTTTCGAAGCTCGATTTGTTATCAGTCTTGAACACTTCTTCCAGAAATCCTTCGAACAACGTCTTCGTTTCAACACTCGTGTCCTGGGTTGGAGACTCGGTAGTTGCTACGCTCTCTCGACCTCTGTACTTTCTTTGTTCCTGAAGCAAATTGTTCACAGCGGAATTGAAGTGTTGAGACTCCGCGGTTACGAAATCATCAGTGGGCGCTGGACGTACTCGGACTCGAACTCTTCGCCTTCGACCTCCGACCTGAAATAATTTCGTGTAATTTCCGCACTATTTCATTGATAACAGTAGATAGTTAAAATATGAAAATATTCAAATGAACCATTTCGCAACCAATCATATTTTGACGCGCTAGCAGTTAACTTAAATTAAATTTGAGAAAAAAGTAACTATTGGATTACTTAGAGGAGACCTAACTTGTGTTTTATTGAACGTATATCGACTTGAATCTTGCGCCAAACTTTTATTTAACGACTAGGTAATCCAGAAACTTATCAACTTACCCGTCTTCTGCCTTGTTTCTCCAAGTTCGTGTAATTCCCACTGTCATGGTTATTCGTCACGACAGTAGAACTCGTCACGAGTTCTGCACTAGTTGCAGGTGTTGTTCCCTCTGTTTGAATTTCTTGACCTTCCGCGCCCATTTTCATTCCGAAATTTCCTCCATCAGTTGGTGAGGCTTCGACAGAAGAGTCACCGCTCGCGGTAACTGGTTTCTTCGGCGAATCATCCGAGCTGACCATGATTGTGACGTAAGACTCTTCCGGTGACGCAGTAATGATCTCCGGCGCATCTACGGAAGCTTCGTCGTTAGAGTATTTGCTCTTTTCACCCTCAGAAGATGCAGACTTTCCGTCGTTCTGGGTGAGCGTGTTCGAGCTGGGGCTTAGTTGGAACGAAGTGCTCGTCAATTTCGTCGACCATTGGGACTCCGAACCGTAAATATCACGGTCCTGATTACCTCTCTCGTTTGCACTTGGCCGTGTTCGTCCCGATCCAGCATGATTGTATTTCCGCGAGGGTTGACTGGCCAATTGAGTTTGATCAATTTCCGGATTCGCGAGCTGGTCCGATTCAGGTCCGTAGTTAAGCAAGAATTCTTGACCGGAATACTTCACAAAAAAATCAATCAATATTAAAATTGGAACTTGAAATCCCGTATCATTGAAATTAATGAAATAAACAAAGAAAATTGGCACTCACCGAATTTTCTTGTCGTTGAATTTGACTGTTAGCGAGCGGTAGAGCTTGGAACTTCTCGTTGTAATACGGCTCTCTGTCATTTTCCAAGTCGAAATTCTGTGCGGGACGAGGATAATTCTCTTCGATGGGTAAGTCATTGTTGTCTTCCAAAGCGTATTCGGTAGTAGTACTCGTAGTCGTCGTGGTTCGTCTCTTACTTCCTGGTTTTCTGCCACGGACACGAAGTCTGTTGTTCTTCGGCTCCTCGACCCGAGTTCGAGGCTTCTCGGTGTAAGATGAAGTCTCTGATAATGTCGTAGCTGTCACTGTTTTGCTCGCTGGTCGACGAGTTGGAGTTTGGTACTTCGGTCGGTTACGTGGCACTTGAGCATGACTCGGGATGGAATCCGCCGCGGTTTCGTCAGTCGGAAGAATCGATTGTAACTGGGCCTACGAACAAAAAATTATTTAATTTATTTATAAATACACGTTTCATTTTTTAATATTTTATGTTCTCAAGTTATTGAAAATAATATACGGCTACTATCAATTAGTACCGAAGTATCAAACAGACGTCACCAAAACTTTTCCGACAGGCAATCAATACTTCAATGTACATTTACTAATATAGAAGGAGGGCGCTCAGCAAACTTTCTGTTCGAGAAATTTTGGAGTTTCGACAGGTTTGAGAATATAAACACAAACCGAAGCTTATACCTGATTATCGCCAAGCCTGTAAGCATTCTGATATCTGTTATCGACTGGCTGAACCGGAGCGAAGTTTGGAGGTCGAATGAATCCATATTCAATTTCCTCGTTAGGCGTTTCGTACTCTAGTGCAGCTGGCGTTGGAGCTGGAGTTGTGGTCGTCGTGGTCCTTGGTGTCGTCGAAGGAGGCGTTACGATAGTTTTCTGATACGTGCGAATGGGTGATTGAATCCTGACGTAATCGTTGCCTTCTGTTTGAACTTGAACCGAACTGTGATTTGGCTGACGAGCTTTAGATTTTCCTCGATGGTTATCCCGATGGCGAGACGCTCCGCGTTCCGTCGTTTGGGCATTGTGATTATTTACGGCGCTGAACCGAACGTACTCGTCCTGGGGACCTCTTGGTCGAGTTTGAACCTGCGAATCGGGACGACCTCGATGATTCAATCTCGTACGGACTCTTTGACGAACTACGGTTGATGGTCTCGCCGTAGTGGTAGTGGTTGTTGCTTCTGTTGTAAACTGCATGAAACAAGATCAACGTTGCATGGAAATATGAATGTGTTTCGAAACTGTAAGCCTGAAATTTATTTTGATGAAATCTTTTCATCCTAATACTTTTCTCACCTCTATTGGGGTTTGTTCTCGGATCAGTCCCGTAGTTCTGATGTCACCTTCATTTTCTCGCGTGTAAGGATCATAAGTGCCATCATTTCCAGCTGCCAAGCCAGTAGGTTTATCCTCGTTGAAGGAAAAGTGGGTCTGTTGTCTTGGAAGTTCCTGATTGTCGTAGAGAGTAGGTTGGTAATCAGTGACTTGAGTCTTGAAAGGTGGACTCGATGTCGCTACTGGAAGTTGCTGATTCTCGAAAGTATCTTCCTTTTGCGGATAGTAAAAATCTCTTGTTGCTGGCGCGGTTGGTGTCGTAGTAATTTGTTCATTTCTGATCTGGTAATTGAAGCCATTGACTGGCGTTTGCTCAAGGCCAGTTGGTGCAAAATCAGAACCCGGATATTGTTCCTGATACTGTTGAGGAATGAAATCTACTTGGGGAGCCTTAGAGTAATCCGTTTCTCCATTTTGGAATGACGGAAGGTTCTGCACATTCTTGGTTTCGGGAATTGGATAATTATCTCGACTAGTCGTTGCGGAGGCAAAATCGTATTGAGCATAAGCTGGAGCACTTGGTTCGATTGGTAAACTCTGCGGCTGATGAGAATCAAGAGTTGTATGTCTGGTATCAGCCTCATGGGCCTGTACGTTGTGATCCTGTTGTCTTGAGCTTTGGAGACTCTGCTCAGCTTCTCTATTTTTCTGTTTCTGCTTCGTTGAAGCTGGTCGTCTGTAGGATTCCTGAACACTGTTCCGGGATGTAGTTGTGGCTATCTTACTCTTAGTTGGCTCATAAGTCTCTCTATATTCTTCCGTAGTCGTTGTTGTATACCTAGATCTTGTCCTAGTTAAGGGACGTCGAGTTCTATTACTTTCTCGAGACTTCGTGAAAGAACTCGTTGTTGGAGTTGCTACTGTCGTTGCTCTTGTTGGTACAATTCTTCCCCGATGACGTACTCGACCTCTTTGCGTTGTCGCTGGTGTCTCGACGGTCGTAGTAGTAGTTCTTGTTGTGGTGGTCGTCGTCGTTGTTGGGAGACTTGGCTGCGCGTACGCTTGCTCGCCTTCGTCAATTAATGAATTAACCAAACCAGGAAGCTGAGGATGAATCGGTGGAAGTTCAGCTGGGAGGTTGTATTGGGTTGGATTTTCATAGCGTCCAGGATCAACATATTCTTGACCTCGCTCACTCTTAGTCTGCTCCGTTAGCTGATAGCGATTTATTACTTCTCGGTGAACCGGCTCTTGAGGTCCTGAGAGTTGGGAACCTGATGGTCCACTAAGTGATTCCTCACGAACATGAGAGTAACTTTCTTCGTAGATAGGTGTACTGGAAGCGACTGGCTGAGGACTTTCCTGGTAAGCGAATGAAGTCACAACGTTTGGTCTTTTGTAAACTGGAGTTGTTCCTCTTGAAGTTTCTTCCTGATATTGAGGAGGACCTTGTGGAGCTCCTTGCAAAGGAGATTGATCTTGGTAATTTGGTCTGGATTGGAACTCACGGTAGTTCAGTTTTGACTGTTCTTGCAATCCTTGTGCTTGTAATCCTGTAGGACTCTCAGATTCGTAAGGCCGGAATTTATAATTTGATCCTGGACCAGTCGTTTCCACATTGGAGTAAGAAGGAGTAGATTGATACTGGGACGTACTAGATGGTTCTTCTTGACGTACACTCGTGTAACTAGGTGTTGTCGAAGAATCATAAGTTTGGTAAGAAAGTCCTTGATTACCGCTTTCGCTGAAAGCATTGGGTTCAATCAATGGATTCAAACTTCCCTTCCTCGCATCTTCTACACTCGCTTCAGGTTGGCTAAGGCCGATTAGAGAATCCAAGTTGTTTACAACAACGGAACCAATATGCGGAGCTGGGAATGGAATTTTCGAGTAGCCTGGAGGAGGACTGAAACTCAAAGGAGCAACAAAGAACGGCAATTTATCCACACGACGTTCGACCCGATTGTGCTCGATGGAAGATAAGTAAGGGAGATCGAATTTAGCATAAGACTCTGGTGTCTCAAGATTGGATGGACCAACAAAGACTTGAGGTGCATTTTGACCAACAGTGTCCAAGACATCGATCGTTTTCGCATCCTTTAGGATCTTCAATACATCCGTTACTTTGACAGGTCTCGTCTCTCCTTCCTGATGACTCATGTATACTGCCAGCGGTGGTTGGTTAGGTGAAGGTGGAGTGGTTGGGGCTTCTTCAACATTCCTCTCAGCATTTTCAGGATTTAGACTCTGAAGTCTCTGTCTCTGCTTGTTTCGGATTCTTCCGTGTCTGTCATATTTACCGGATGATCCAAAGTGTTGATGATTATGTTGATTCCTCACTAAAGGCTGAGCTTGGGGTGTTTCGTCGTTGTGCTGACGAATCCTTGATGTTTCTTTTTGTCTCAGTTGACTTCTCTCATTTTCTCTAGCGCGCTCTTCCTCTTGGATTCTCTCCAGCTCTTTCTGAGCTGCGATCGTTCTCTCAATCTCAGCCTTCTTCTGTCTCTCCAAAGCTGCCAATCTGTCGATTTCCGCCTGTCTGGCTTCCTCTTGCTTCCGCTTCTCTTCGTTCAAGCGGGCTTGAACCTTTCTGGATCTCTCAACTTCTTCCAGTCTCTGTCTCTCTCTGGCCTCGCGGATTCTATTGAGCTCGCGTTGCTTTGCAGCTTCCTCGAGTTTCTCCAGCTCCTTCTGATTTCTCTCCGCTTCACGTTGACGCTGAAGTTCCTGCTCGCGTTCGATCGCTGCTTGCTGCAGCTTGGCTCTTCGCTGGATCTCTTTTCGTTCCTCACGCAACCTCTCCAGCTCCTTTTCCCTCGCTTCCTTCAGCAGTCGATCCGTTCCTTCGTGCTCTCGCTGCAACTGTTGGAGGAATTCTCGATTTGCGTACGTTTCCTCTTGCGCATTTTCGCGCTGGCGTACCGACTCGCTCTCGGCGTTCTGATGTTGATTCGCGAAAGGACGCTGACGAGGACGATCCTGAGCGCCGAATTGTTGCTTTCTTCCTCGTTGTTGGTTCTTTCCTTGACCCCTTTGGGCCAAAGTCTCGGCTGGGACGTACACGACTTGAATCTTAAAATGAACAAAACCATAAAAATAACGAATATCATGAAAGGAACATCAATGCAAAATGATTTTCCAGGCTGTCATTTGGAATGATGAATGAATGAATATTTTAGAAATTTCAAACCAACCTCTTCTTCCCCATCGTCGCTGGTTGCACCTTCGTTACCGGATGGAGTTTCCGGCACGTATCTCTCTTTTTCTCTCAATGCTTCCCTGTTTCTCTCAGATTCCTGACGGTCATTGTACTCCTCGTACTGTTTTACACCTTGTCCCTGAGATTCGTGAAAATTTTGTTGCGTGTAAACCGGCGGCCTCGGTTGACCCGAAAGTTGCGGTGGAACCAAAACTTCGGGAGCGAGTTCCGGAATAGTTTGGACATTTGCGATCGCGCTTTGATGCAACGCTTGTTTGTTCTCCTCGCTGTCCGGCGATCCATTTGGCAGATATCCTTGACTCTGCAAATCGCAACTTATCGTTTTTAATTTTTTGGTATACAAATTAATAATCATCGATAATTTCAGTATCCATTTTTATCCATTCAAAAATGTTTCAATTAAATTTGTCCTCGGTCTTTTCCATTTTATCCTTCCAAAGAATCCAAGTAATCAGAGTTAAATAATTTCGACGAGATAAGAAAATATATACTCCATTTGGTATTATCTCGTTACTTATAAGTTAATTCGTCCAATTACCTGGAGAATTTGCTGCTGCTGCTTCAGTTGCTGTTGCAAGAGCAAAAGCCTCTGAATGCTTTCCTGGGTCTTTTGAAGTTGGAGCAACTGCTGCTGATACTCCTGTCGAAGTTCGGGCGGCAGAGAGCTTGGGATCAGTGGCTGGTGGATTTGAGGGATCAACGGTGCTTCTATATTCTCATTGTGACCGCGCTGATTCCGTGGATTCGCCAAGGGAATCCATTCGCTGCTTGAAACTTGCCGGGACCATCTTTCTCCCTCAGCGAGACTCGGAACACCCGTTAGTGCGAGCCAGATCGAAAGAACGAGCGAAAAATTCGCTCGAACGATCTTAAATGAACAAAAAAAATGTCTCATAATTATAATTGATACATAAATGTATTATTTAATATCTTTTTAAACTTAAGATAATAAACTGAAAAAATGTATTTAATAAATCGATTTTTTGCGTTTTTATTACTCCTTTTTTTGTGCACGTTATGAGAACTCTGATATATCAGACAGGAGTAGTTGGTCCGTGAAACAAAACGAGAAAAAAATGGAGAGAAGAAAAAAAGCGTGACCTATTCGCGACGTAATAATTGCGGGACACAAGGAGAGGTCCGTGCATGTTGACGGCGAAAGGAAAGCGATCGCGCGTTTCCCCTCGTCGGCGAAGTACCAAAGCGTTGCGAATCGGTCATCTGGTCTAGATATACGAGAAATCATGCGACGGGTTTTTCGGTACTTTTTCTCCATCTTTTCCCGAGCGCGACGTGTTCTGTACACTTTCATCGAGAAAAGATTGTGAAAAAAATCTCTCGAGCACGCTCCCGAGAGAAAAATACGACGACAACTTGCTCTAAAAAAATCATCCAGTATTCGTGCATAAAAATTAATTAAATTTAGAGAACGAAATCACTTTCCTTTCGATCCTGAACATTTTTTCCACGTAATTAAACTAATGGTAATATTAAAAATTTATTTATAACATAAAATATTTATCAGTTTGAAGGTTTTTAATTTTCACTTTAAAAAGGATTTGAAGATAAAATTATTTCGTGCAGAGAAAACAGAATCGAATTTTTCAACTCGAGCGGTCAATTTTTGCACTTTTGCGACTTCTAGGAGCTTGTAGACTTTTTCTTCTGTTTCCGTTCGACGGTGAATGTAGTCGACCTTCTATCTAATTCGAACGCAGGTTTTTAAGTGCCTCGAAAGTATTCGCATGCTCGCACACACGTAACAAATATTACAGTTTGCAAAGAATCGATGAAATTTTTCCACCGTTTTTAAACACATTTTTTTATTGCTTTCATTTTTTAATTACCACTTTTTGCATCCGCTGTTTTTAATGACCAGGATCTGAATGCAGAAGTCGAATCAAGGATTCGAAAAATCGTTTTTACGTTATTTCCACTATTCCAAAATCAATCCACTGGTCGGTGGAGGAGATAATTTGAGGGAACGTATGATTGAAGTGTCATTGATCGGATGAGAGAATTCGTTATCCAACGACTATGACGGAATAAACGTAGTATATAATCGGGGACGAGGGAAAAGAGATTTTCTCCAGTCAGCCCGGAGCCTCGAACTAATTTTCTCAATCTTTTCTATTCTCTTTCTACTCTCATAATGCGTCGTAAGATGATCATTGCTTTTTTTTTATCGCGTGTCGTAACTCGTAGAGTGGATAAATCGCGGTGTGTATACGCCTTGGAGATATAAAAAACGTAAAAATGCGTAGCAAATGGGTACTTTGAAAGAAATGCGCCAAGGCCTCGTCCCACGATGCGGGAAAGGCTCTCGTGGAGGATCTGGAGTGAGACCGTGAGACCTAACGAACTGTAAATCGGAACTTATATCCTATGACTTTCGACGATGCGAACGCTTCCGATGTTGAATCCTTCGACAAACCTTTCTAATAAATACAGCAATCGAACATTATATTCTCTGTTTCCCGACTCACATTCCTCTCGGACTGGTCTCTCTCCCTTTCCGGATATCGTCCCCCGGAACTTAATCTCATCAGTTTTCGTCCACCTCGTAGAAAGTTTGAGAAAAAGATAAAAATGAAATATGAAAATCAAAAAATAAAATTTTATTTGTTGATTTTGTTCATTTCCAAAATTCAAAATTCATTTCTAAAGTTTTATCGCATGAAGGGATAATATTGGAAAAATTTGAAATTTGGATACATGTCATTTTATGTAGAAAGAGTGGAGATCATTAATGAGCTCGATTGGATTCTGGATCCAAAAGTGGTGCAAGCAGTGAGAGCTTACTCCACTAACATGCTTTATGGATTACGTGCCGGGAGGACGGACATCCTCTAGCGATATTTTTCATTATTATATATCGCGTGTACTCGACTGCACGTCACGCCACATGCCAACTCTTTTTTTCTGCTTTCCTGACTAATTTCCGATTTTCTATCTCACCGCGAAAATGCATCAACCACTCAAACCGTACCTTTCCATCTTGTTTGCTCAATTATTACATTTTTCATTATTTCTAATTAAACGATTTTTTAAATAAGGACTATTTCAACTTCGAGTGCAAATAATTATAGAATCCAATGTAAATTAAAAACATGCAGAAAGGTCAATTTCTAGACACGATTCATTTTTGTAATTACAAAAACGTACCATTTTGCATATTTAATTGGAAAATTTCATGTCGCGTACTTTTTAATTTCGATGTTTGCATTATCAGTGATTTCCAAATTTTGTTTTCTGTCCTTTTAATATATTCCTTTAAAAATATTCATTACTATTTACTAACAAGTGTATATCGATGTCTTCACTTTCAATAATGACAATCAAAAACTTTGAATGGTGAATTTTCCATGTCCAGTGGTTGTATTCATTTCTGACCTCGTGACATCATCTGCGTAACAACTCTCGCAATTTATTGCAGTACAAACTCGTATAACTTGAGAACTTAATGATGAAAAGTAATTTTCTTTGGCTATTAATATTTATGAATGTGTAAGGATATTCATTCATTGTATGGCAACTTTTCAATTGAATCAGCCTCGTTGCATTTTCATTTTTGATCACAGAACTTAGTACGACGTCCTAAACGTATTTGTAAAGTTTCATCAAAATCTCTACTCAAGGTATAACATTGTTAAACTTAAAATATTATAGTACTTGGATTTTTATAATATGGTGAAAATCTTTGATCGCGCAGCAATAATAAATATAATAAATGTTGATAGTATTGGCTGGTATCAAGACAATTTAGAATTCTTCGGTGGATAATTACACGGCAGGAGGAAATAAGTATCCGAGGAGTTTTGTACTAATCTCGTTATTACAAATGAGAGAGATAAAGACAATGGAACGGCCCCTTCCTACTTTCTAAATAAGTTTGACGACGATGCGGCTTGGTAATTCGTTCCTAGCCATAGAACTAGCATCACGACGATGATCGCGAGGAATCCTTGAAACGCGGCGTGTTGGCCACTTAATAACACGAAACGATCCACGCCCAATCCACAACAGGAGAAATGACTTTCTCTTTATTGTGTGTGATACGAGATCCACGAGAGGCCTCTCACGAGAGACTCGGCCGAGTTTCTTTCACGAACATAACCTCTTCTCGCTCCGGCGATGCTCGCACCTGTTTTCTCAAACAAGTTTTCGATCCCTCGTCTCATTTTTCTTCATTTGATATCTCGTCGATCGGATCGATCAATACAAACAATCACCATTCAATTACGAGCGTGATCTCAGCAATTTTTCTTAGCGAGTTTTGACATTTTTAGTGCACCGACGCCTCCGCCCGAGGGCGCTCGCATCAACCGCGAACCTGCAATTAAATTCCCGGCTAGAAATCTTCGCGCTCGGCGCGGAATGAAGAATACCGCCCACTCGTGACACATTTAAACACCCTTGTAACTTTTCCTGTTCCTACTCACATTCGTTTTTAATGAAAACCTCGTTACGGACTTCGTACAAAAAGTAATGATTCTCGCTCGCTATTTTTAACTAAATGACGGGTTAGACATTGTTTGCTTTTCTTCCGATGGGAAGTTTCGGATTTAAGATTTGATATCTTGTGTTGCTTTTTCATTGGCAAACGAAAGCGGCAGACTTTTCAATTTTTTTAATTGTATCACAATTAAAATAAATGATTACAGATTTCATCACAGTTTTTATCAGCCAGTTCAAATTAATAAATTTTTTTGAAAAAAAATTCTTATCAGATAAAATGGTTTTCAGTCACTGAAATCGCAGATTTCGTTGAAATTTCAATCAAGATAAATTTGAAAATTGTGAGAAAGCAATAAATGTCAGATTTGCGATTTCAGTAGGAAGAGAATTTACCCACGCTTTTAATATCTCAATACAATCGAAGCGCCCTTCACTCGATTTTCTTCTTCAATCGAACGCTTGATTACTGAGAAATGGTGAAATTCCAAATGTATAATCTATCAGTGATGAAAACTCTATAATTATCTTAAATGCATTTTAAAAATAAATTTCCATGTTCGATAAAAAAAATTTTTTTTGGCTTAATACACAAAATACGATTTAAGTGCTTCAATCCCAATAAAAAAGATTTATCTTTCGCGTTCTATAACGTCGCGAGCTTTGTTCTCAAATCACGCTCTCAGAAGCGATGACTCTGGGAGATTCTTCATGATGAAATCGTAGAAACGACGAGCAAGTAAATCGACGCGTAATGCGAAAATTCCGTGTCGATCGTTCGACAAAGCCGGCAGATTTTTTTTTTCCTCTTCTCGGAGGAATTGCTCGCGATCTGTGGTGCGCCACAGGCAAGCAGGTCTGCAGGCGTGGCCCATTATCCACTGTCGGAAGGCGATGTTTACTCGACTCTAACTTTCTTCGAGGTCCCCAACGACGATCACCTTCGCTCCGTCCCAGAGCTCAATTTTGCAAGACCCCGTTAACCGATTGAAAGCAGAACCGCAAATTTTATTACACACGACAAGAAGAGGAAGACACCAATCTCCTTTCCCTTCTCTCATCCACAATTCTTCGCAAAGTACTTTCTTTTTTCCGAAAGACTTTCGTCAAAAATTCCATGACGGCCAAAAAAAATTTCTCTCCAAAAATTGGTTTTTTTCATCTCTCTTTGATTTTGGAGTTAATTGCATTCATTTTTCATTCGTTTTAAAAAAAATTAATAAATCAATAAATTTAATTGTTGAACCCGGAGAACTTGAAAAAATTAAAAAACGCTCACCCCAGCGTGAAAGTACCGAGTTAATTGTTCGAAACTCCAAAAGTCTTAAAGAATTACCCAATTAAAAAATATATTTATTTTCGAAAAAATAATCAGCGAAACTTTTATTCGTTCATTTTTCATTGTTTAAATATCATAATTACTCGGCTACTTTCCACTCGGTGTCATCCGTCAAATATAGGACTCGAGACAGCTATTAGCTCTAAACTGTCTTTAGAATCATTTATCAACTATAAATAGGCTCTCCCCTCGTCAATAATCCTCTATAAATGCCATTCATTTTTTTTTTCATTAACACAAAAAAAATCATTTTACTCTCAAATTTCCGAGACCTCACGAAGCCAATTACGTCCAACAAAATCGAAAGCTTCATCCTACATCCGAACGTGTGAATTACAAAAATAAAGAAAACCAAAATCGTGATCGAAATGATTGAAAGTGTCAAGGAGTTTGTTGATATTTTTGAAACAAAGAAAAATTGCTGTTAATGACATCTCACGAATCTCTCGGAAGATTTGGAACGCTGATTATAACTATATACATTTTGTTTCCTTTTTCTTTTTATTTCACTTTCTTCCCGCCGATGTCTGTCACAATTCCGCTACTTGGTATTCTCCGGCTTTGATATTACGAGGTCCCTGGATTCTTTTTTTATATCCAACGAAATCTCTCAACGGGGAAAAAAGGATTCGGAGAAAGGTATAAAAAAAAGTCTCACGTAAGTCGAGGACTTAATTCACCGTTAAATTTAATTGTCACGATGATAAAATTGCCAAGGAGAATCGTCATTGCGCTTCCTCGTTTCTCACTACACTTTTCTACTTTTTTATAACACTCTTGCATTTGCTACTCCTTTTTTTTCGGTGTCTCTCTTTTTCGCCATTAGCGATGCTTCGGTCCTCGAGAACTTTTTTTTTCACAAACGTGGGAGAACTCGCGAGAAAACCGGAAGTCTTCTGCCAGCTCATTCTTCTCTGGGTTATGTGAGATCGGAATATCAAAATCGCAGAGCACTTGCGTAAGAGGCATTTAAACGAAACTCACACTTTTTACGTACTCGAATTTTTACGATTTTTTATTTTGTATTTTTTTTGTTTTCGATGTTTTCGAAAAAAACGAAGCGATTCGATCTGAATGCTGAGTGAAGAAAAAAAAGTTCTCTTAGTTCTTTTACTTCTCGACTTCTCGATTCGGTGGTGAGGAACTAATAAAGCGAATTTTTTTTTTGATGAGGAAAATCATTGAATCTTCGATTCGATGAAGCGATTAATAAACACGTCACAGGAAATGCTCTTCGGAAGTGAAGAAAGTGTGTATCGATTTTACGTAACCGTGAGCTTTGGCATCCGGAACGTTCTTGATAAATCGATAGTACGTTTTTTCTCGTCTGACTGAAAATTTCGCGTCGCGAAATTCTTTTCTTATCATCCTCATATTCTGAAATCCACTCGAGTCAGAATCGCGATCCAATTTTTTTGTTCATAAAATAGGTTTTGTTCGTAATAATATTTTCCAGCTAAATATAGAAAATTTTCCAATAAAAGTTTAGCATGGATGCTATTGTAGTCAATAGTGATAATTAGGCCGGAGTTTCCGAGCGAGTTGAAAAGAGGAAAGAAAGTTTCGAATCAACTTATGTAAAACAAATTTGTAGAACTATTTTTTGTTCTCAAAAAAAGTTAATAACGTGTTTTGATTTTCCTCTCTAGTAATCTAAAGACACGGTAGTGTCTTGACGCCAAGTAATGAAAAAAAAGCGATGCGCACGCATCTTCGCGTCAAGACGCTGCCGTGTATACTTACAGTA
>JAPYYX010001605.1:0-34604 GCA_030522605.1 Cremastinae sp. B BG-2022a | reverse complement strand
GAAATTTGGTACACGTATGTAGGTCACATCAAAGAAGGCTTGTGCAAATTTTCAAGAAAATCCTAAGAAATCGAAAAAACTATAGAACTACCTTAATTACAATCTGTCCCAAGGTGGAATATTCAATAATTTGTCTGATATTTAAAAGGAATTGTGTCCCTAGATGAGATATCCATTCAAATATCTCTATCTATTTTTGTTGATATTTAAAAATGATGGAATCTGTTTTTCAAGTCGTGTGGTCTTGCGCATTTCAGCCTGTTGTTTTCGTTATTTCGGTTCAGGAGTCTTTTCGCCAGTTTATTTGGGTGACTAACCAATCTTTCTTGATATTTCTTGCTGTATTTTGCGATAGTGTCAATCACGTATTCTAGTTGCAAGTCGGAGTGTAGCGTTTTGTTGGAAATATACCACGAAGCGTTGGCAACGATTCTTAACAGTTTCGATCGAAATCGTTGTAGAATATTTATATCAGATTTACTGGCTATTCCCCAGAGTGGTATGCCGTAAGTCCAGACTGGCTTGAGGATTATTTTATATATCAGTAGTTTATGAAAAGACAATTAACTGACTAATAAATAAATGAAATCAAAACAAACTGCGAAAAATTATACTCCAAAATTCTGATATAGGGTCGTAGAATAAACAAAAAGGGGTTGCAAAATCGAGATTGCGAGGGTAGACTTTGTCACAGTCGATATTCTGCACCTTTTTGCAGGATACGCGTTTACGCGCGTATGCGAGTAGGAGGAATCGGACGTGTCGGACGTGAGGGGTTGTGGGCGAGGAACGGTGCCGTAAAGTAGAAGGAAGAAGGATTCGGCGGGGAAGTGGAAGGGAAAAGAGAGAAAATGAGCAAGACGAAGAACGAGAGAAAGAGAAAACGATGCAAGGACGAGGGGGAGAGAGGAAATAACGCAAAAAGGATATGAGAGAGAGATAGAAATAGGGGATGAGAAAGGAGAAGGGTGCTCGCGAGAAGAGAAACGGGGGTGGAAGGGGGTTGAGAGGGGCATGATTAGCATTACACTCTCTGAGCCTCGATGATCAATAGTGGAAACGTCTCTCCCTTCATTCTCTCGTGTTGGCCTTATCTCCCACCCTCTGGGCGACTCCGAGCGGAATATAACGGAGTAGCGCGAAAGCAGAAGCATACAAGCCCGGATCCATCCTTGCGCGTCACCGTCCTCAAGCCCAGGGCACGTTTCCTTCCTCTCTTCCAGATTTCTCTTCTTTCCTCTCTCTCTCTCTCTCTCTCTCTCTCTCTCTCTCTCTCTCTCTCTCTCTCTCTCTCTCTCTCTTACTATCCCGAACATTTTCCCATCGCTTTACTGTATATTTCCATCCTTTCCGTCTCCTGCAATTCTCCTGCACCTACATATGACCAAGTCTAGAATTTACTTAATCAATTGAAATACTTTGATTTTTTCGAGAGTTTAATTTTTCCACTTTCCTTATGAATCGATCTATTTATAAAGTAGAAATAAATAAATAAATATAAAATATGGGAATAAATTATAGGTTGATACATTGATTGTGATAATTGAAATTTAAAAGTTTGGCAACGAATTGAATGATTTAGATGCGTGAGACAGTATATGTTTTAATTGAATAAATTTGTTTTAAACAAAATAAAACAAGTAACGAACACACGACTTCGCTCGGTGTTAAGACGGAATTGAAATTAAAAAGTAATTAGTGCGAGAAGTCCGTGTTGTAATAGAAACATTAAGAATCTGGAAAAACGTCACCAATAAAAGAGTGAGAAGGAGAAAGAGTCCCTATCAACCAAACGAAAATGTAGATCATGTTCATGTACATTATAAATAAACCAATAGATAATAAACATGTGAGTGAATTATATATTTCCACATCGTTGATGATTATGAGAATTTTTGTAAGATGAAAGGGGAATGAATAAAAATTCAGATGTACCGAAAGCTCGTACGCAAATAAGAATTCGTGAACGTGTATTTTCTGCTGGAGAATATGACGGTGCGAATCCTTAAAGGAAATAAGCTGTGATTTTTGGCGTCCGGTGGACGCGAGAGACGCTTTTGTGGACCGAAATCCATACGAGAACACGCCGGGCTCGATATATTCCAGGGTAAGGCGGTTGATACTTTCGGCGCACGAGGAAGGAAGGAAGGAAAGGCCGGAGGAATACCGCAGGACCTCGTCGACGTCGTTCCGATGTTTTATTCGACGGTGTCAGCAACCGAGAGATATTAACCAGTCGGGAAAGACTTGCCACATCCCTTCTTCTATTCTCTCTTCTTCTCTCTCTCTCTTTTTCCCTTCGCCCTGCTCGCAAATTATGTGGGCGGACGATGTTGCGGTGCCAGAAAATTCTTTCCGATCTACCGGAATCTCTCAACGAAATAAAAAAGCACATTATTACGAACCGACTCGGATACCTAATGTGGAATAGTTAACGTTAATCGAACATCATTTCTGGTCTTCAGAACTGCGCTTTCATTTTTTTTCGACGAAACGTTTCTAAACGACCTCAATGAGATTTCTCGTCCTTTGAGGTTCATTCAATTTATCAGTTTTTCAATCGATTTCAAATTGGTCAATCGTAGATGTTTGAAATTTTCATGTGTATAAATGTGTACATGATCATTTTTATAATTTGTAATGAATCAGAATTGGTGCACTTATGAATATTGAAATATCATCGACTGATTATACACGGATCCATCCATACTTTACTGTTACAGTAGAGAATGAATTGAAATGTGTATCAGTCTGATATTGACCAGCGTGACATAAAATTCCTTGCGATAATCTAGAATATTCGAGTTCTCCGAACACACGTTCGCAGGCCAGTACTTGGAATTCATATTCGTAGAAATCGAAATAAAAATCATTCACCAAACATTAAGATAAAATCATAATTAAATATAAATATCTCTACAAAGGTGTATTTAACGCCAATCGAATGTAAATTTGTCCCGAGTGGTGTTGTTTTTTTCTATTTCAATAAAAAATTCATTTGAAATCGTTCGAAATGAATTTTCGTCCTTCGAGAGTCTTTTTACGTTCTGTGTGACATTTTCCTATGTAATAACGATGGCACTGTTGTTTTTCAATTTATTGCAAACAAACTGTCCGTCCGTGGACTTTTGGGAGTTTTCTCTCCGCGGAGATCTTTTCACGGCGTGGAGAGTTTATTCAGGACGATGGACGCATGAAAAGCGATATGGAGAGAATTTTCTCAAAGAAACAAGGTCGTGAGAACGAAAACAAAAGAAGAGACTATTTATTATTCTATTAACGAGATCTCTGGGGTGGTCCGCGGCTGAATTTTCTTCAGAAGGTCCATCGTAGGTCAGAGAATAGAATAGGATTGGAAACGTCGTTTCCACCCTCCGCCTTCGAACGCGCCTTCCTCGCTTCCTTTTTTCCACTTCGACCTTTCTGCGAAGCAAAATGGAAGAGAAGAGAAAACAGAGAGAGGCGAGAAAGAAAAGGATCGCTTCGGCCGATAACGGAATAGGAAGCGAAATGAAGAGATGGAAGAGCCAGCGAGCAGACAGTTTGTTGACTTTGGCTAAATATTGGATGGCAACGGCAAATATTCACTTGAACTATGCCGAAGCTACACACACCGGGACAAGTGCCAGAGAGTGGAAACCCCCCCTCTCCCGCCCATTTATTCTCTTCGTTAAAACTGTACGTTCCTTTATATTCGACCTCATGTCCCTTCCACACATGTCTCCACTCTTCTCGCTCTCTTTCTTGCCGCAATTTATTTCTATCTTCCCTCAATTCCCAACTGTACACTAACCAGGCCACGACCTGTCAATTTTCCTACTGTTAAACACTTCTTTTCAATTTCACATCGCCTTCATCATCAACGTTTTTAGAATTGGCAACATCACGACTCTTACGCACTCGTTCGTTAACTTTATTTCTTTTAGAATTAAGTCATTGGTTTTTGTTAGTGTAGCAACGATATTAAGGAAAGAAACATTCATATGTACCCTGGAAGAAGGGACTGGTTTTATAGTTACCCCCTCTCCTCGCGATTCCAGGTATGCAGTTTTTGGGAAGTACAGTCGACTCTCTCTTGTGGCAACCCATTGGGAATCGTGACCCTCGCTACAGGCAACTTCTCCTCCATCCTCATTTTTGACATCCAGCTAAAGCCCCACCGGTGGTACATGATAAGACGTATGTGTCAAACAGTCTCGGCATGGATCAAATTAGGGATTAAAAAGTTGCTTTTAGGCAGAACTAAAAGTTGGGGTAAACGAGCAGTTGCCCCTAGCGATGGCATCACAAGAGAGAGTCGACTGTATGGACTGGACACTTTACGGAAGTATTTTTCTAAGACAGAGCCATGAGGGTGTTCCCACAACACACACTCATATGTATTTTATACTTCTTTGTGTAATGCTGGTTTATAGAGAGTCATAGTTACTCCCGCCGTTTACCTGCGCTTGCTTGAATTTCTGCACGTTGACATTCAGAGCATTGGGCAGAAATTACATTGCGTCAACACCGACCATCGCAATGGTTCTGGTTTACATGAATAAATAAATGTTATTTACGGAATGTAACCTCCAACAGTTTTGTTTAATTTGTTTCCTCTATGTAATGATTTCAGTTTTTCATGCGATGAAAACTGGAAGCAGTGAAACAGAATTTAAGTAAAAACCTTAATTCCATATGTACGGCACTTGCCTTTACATTTAAGCCCATAACTATTTCCAACTTGCATTATTCTCCACCAGATTGCGTCCGCAGCCGATCTACTCTCTAACCTCTATCCCATTCGCACATGTTTGCACATGACACGGAAAAACTACGGAAAACACATGCCGATACATTCAGTGATGTTGTTCGGTTACATTCGGTGATGTTGATGTTTCTGGATTTCTGGATGTTAATATTTCCAAAGTTGCCATATCCAAATCCAGAAAAAAGGACCTCTTGATCAGTATTAAACGGTCACCGATCCAAGTACTCGCCGCGCCCAACGACAGCTTAACTTGTGTGAACACCAGAACTCAACATAGACCACGGGACCACAGTGATTGGTAACAGGTTTCAAGTATTAATACCATCGTCATACATCATAATATCAGTATCATCAACCGGTATTAACATCAATTTCATATGGTTGCGGATAATATTGCAGATGGTTTCAATAATGCAATTTGAAAGCGACTTTGACATGCTCTGCGACAGCTAAGAAAATTAATAAATGTAACGTTTAATTCAGGATTGATTATTATAAATTCTATAATTGAATTTGAATATTAAAGCTCATTAAAGAACGTCAAGAATGCATGTGGGAAATCAATACCAACTCTTCGTCAGTAATTCTTTTTATCATTTTTTGTTCCACATATCAACTTCGAACCCATTTAATCTGCAATTACTTCCAATGTGCAATAAAACATTCACGCATTGACGGGAAATTGAAATTTGTCATATGAATGCTTGAAATTGTATTTAATAAAATCGCTAAGTGCCGTCCAATAAAGGTTGATGTATGTATTTTTTAAAATTGGTTTAAATATCTAAAGTGCCATAAAAATAAATGGTCTAAAAATGTATTTAATTTTATATTCAAGTGAAAAATCTTTGCTTTTTGTTAATTCATAAGACCGATAGGTGCCATTGTGTCGATAATTGTTCACTGACAATTACGAGAAGAGAAATATCGAAAGATTCGTTGCTGGGTCAATGGTGATGGTTCAAAGTGGAAGATCATCCATCAAGCTCGCAGAGTTTAGTATTCTTTTGTTCACGACGATTTTCCATTGCCTTTTTTATCCGATTCTCTCACAGTTCATTTGACAGGACGAGTGTCCTCGTTGTTCTTTTTTTTCGTTTCAGAGCTTCTGTCTCCACGAAATATCTGCGATCGCTGCTCGGAGTGTCGATTTGCTCCGGAGTCGGACTTTAATGGTCGCGAGAAAGGTCCGACCGAGAAAATCTCTTTTCTCTCGCAGTTTTGTTTCGACGTTTCTACTCGTCCTCGTTTTCTTATATTGCGGGCTTAATTACTGTCTGACTTGGCAAAGTTATAATGGCCAACAAGGGGCTCTCTCTCTCTTTATCTTTCTCTTTCGTTCTAACACCGCGAACCAGAGAGAGAAAAATTGGCGAAATATTCGAGGGAGTGGAAAAAGTCCCATCACGCGAATCACCCACTCAATCGTCCGGTCACACGGCGAGAAGACAGAAAAGCGTGAAAAGCGAGGAGAAAAAAATTAACACGAAATTTCCCTCTCTCGTGTCTGAGGACCGTATAATTGCGTGTACTTTGACTCCTTGATGGAACAATCTTTTAGCGAATCTGCCGTTCGAAAAACTCTATTCCAATCAATTTTTAAATTACAATTAACCTTCGAGTACATGTAATAAAATGAATTACTTTCATAAAACATTTATAAAATCGACTCCTCGCATTTATTGATTGGTGTTTCAGGGATCAGAGGTATAATTATCATTTCACAAGATTTTGCAAAAAATTTTCAAAACGCAAAATATGTGGTTATCATTGTTTTTTAATTTTTAAAAAGTACATTAATCGGAAGAGAAAATTTTTTTATGTCCAATTTTGATTAAATTCTCATCAGTTTTAGATTCATGTTTGACGTATTAATTTCCTTTACTTGTCTCTTCGGTACCGAAATACCTTGAGAATTTACATGTCTGCAAAAATTCTAGAAAAAATTTTTGGTTAAGAAAATCATTCGTCGAAATTCCATTGTTATTCCTTTCGATCGTGAGAACAAAAAAAGAAAAACCCATTCGTCGGCACATTTTCTCGAAAGCAAGCTGGACAGTGATGGGAAAAAGGTTTTTCTTCTGAATCCTTGGTGTGTTTTTTTATTGTTGTTGATGGTTTAGTTACAGCGGGTCCTGGCGATAACGTACATCAGAAAAGAGACTCGTGTCGACGTCTTTTCTGGCAAGGCAAATCGGAATATCGATAGGGACAGAGCCGATAGCGATTTTTCCAAGTATAATGGCCAAACCTGCGTCATGGGGGAAGAGAGAGGAAAAAAGAAGAGCCACGTATCGGAATCGCTGAAAATGATGGCAGTCGTGAAATAATGAGAAAGAGAGAGAAAGAGAGAAAAAAATAGATAAAGAAAAAAAAATAGAAAAAAGATGGAGGGGTGGAGAAAATAGCGGAATGGTTTTGCCCGGTCGTCGTGCCTAAACAATATCTTGCGGCAATGTTAGGAGCGTCTATTGGGCCATTACCGAAGGTTGCTCTCGCTGACCATTTGGCTTGGACAGTGCTACGTCAGCAGTCTGCAACCTCGAGACTACACCCCCGTTTTCTCCCTTACCCCTCTTTCTCTCTTCTTCCTCTTTTCGTCCTTCCTTTTCTTCATCCACTTTCTCTCTATTTTCACATACTCGCACATTCGCTGAACGAGGTCTATATCGTTTTCCAGGATGACGACGATCCCGTCGCGAAACCTCAACCCTCTTTTCTCTCTTACTCTCACACAATACGACTTTCCAAGCTTACGTATACGCGCCTTGACTTTCAGACGTCACTTCTCTCATCTCTCTCTTACTCCGTTCCTACTTTCATTCCCTCTTTTTTTTACAAATACTAATTACAATTTACTGAGGATCTAAGAAGTTTTGTTAGTGAAGTCGTCTGATTTTTGAAAAGTAAAATAAAGTTGTTTTGTACATTTTTGTATTCGTGTAAATTTAAGGCGAATGTCAGATAGCCCCCCCCCTGCCTCCGAAGAGGATGGGGAATGGATATCATTGATGGGAGACCCCCTATCGTAATTCCGTTAACCTATCGCGTCACTTCTCTTTTCCAAAGATATTGGGATGGCGTTTTTATTTGAGTACCGAAAAAATGATTTTTTTAAATTGAAACTTAGTACCGAGGGGGGGGGGGACGTAGGAGGACTGTATCTGACCTGAATCCACTCCAAACACAAGTTCGAAACTTCCAATCTCTCGAAATTGCAAATCTTGACTCACAACGTCACGGAGGGAATGGGTCCATGTAGTGGGGTTTCGCATCCCCCACTGGAGACATTCCGGTGGATGGGGGATATCCCCCGCACCTGCCTTTTTTGGGAGCAAGTATTGGAATGACGTTTGTGCTTCAGTGCCGAAAACAATAATTTTTATTCTTTTTATTTTAACTTAGTACTACCTGCAGGGGGGGATAAGAGAACTCTATCCAACCTGAATCCACTCCAAACACAAATTCGAAACTTTGAATCTCTCGAAAATGCAAATCTTGACTTTCAATGTCATAGAGGGAATGGGCTTATGTAGTGGGGGCTTGCATCCCCCTACTGGGGATATCCCGGTAGATGGGGGATATCCCCCACCCCTTCTTGGGAGCGAGTAATTCAAATTTGTTAAAATCACAAAACTTGACACTTAATAACTGGGGGGGTGTTAATAGAAGAAACCCCAGACCCCTCCCCCCCCCCCCGTTGTAGTGATTACTGTATGATGATCTTAATGTGTTAACAATGAATGTGACGATAACGATGTATCCAAAAAATCGTAAAAGAATTTCGCTTAAAAAAAAAAAATTATTTGTACTACATTTTTTTCTTTATCTCCAAAAACTTCTTTCTCTATTCCACATCAATGGCACGATTCGAATCTCCTTTCGATCGAAGAATCGAGAATTGTCTCTCGAGGAGTCTCGAAATCTGACGAGGTGTAATTTCGAGGATTCTTCGCCGTGGTACGTGGGAGGGTTTAACAGGAAATTACATTTTATACACCGATAGCGAAAACTTTTAAAAAGCTGATCCGTGAGCTCGATTTCAAGGACCTCCCTTTTCTTCCTTTTTCCCTAGCTCTTTTTTTTCCACCCTTCGAAGCATCATCGGGCATAGACAAGTTTTTTTACGAACGTGTACGGGCTCTCAGGTATTTTCAGGACTATTGTAGTGGTACACGCGTTCCTGGAGCTTTCTTTTCCTACGGGCGAAAGTTTCGAGATTGCCAAAGCGAGATAGCCGTCGCGGGGAATGATATACGAGCCTCGATAAAGTTGAGACATTCGGAGAATGAGAGAGAAAGCGAGTAGAAAAAAAGATTTTCGTTCCTTCCAGTACACAGTTTTAGCTCGAAAGCTTTGCAGATCGATTTCTCTCCTTCGCTTTTTTTTCCATCGATATGCGGTCTATATTCGATCCCATGACCAGGATGCTTATTTCCCCTTTACGCTCCACTTTCCCTTCGCTCTCGACACCCCCAGGAAACTAATCACGCGATCTTAAGAACAACCTCAATCCGGACTGAATTGAAAATCCTTCGATCAGTCGATTGTCGAATAAATTATATATCCTTCGAAGTTATTGTGAAAAAAAATTCCACAATTAATTCAATCACGTATAAAAATTTAATAAAAATACCTTGAAAAGTTTAATTGCGACTCTCTCGAAAGAAAATTATGAAAGTTGACGAAAAAGTGAAAGTTGTCCAAAGCTGAAAGAACAAATTTGTCTTGGTCCCCAAAGACGTTTTTTTTTTGTTCGTTTCTTATTTTTTCTGTTAACAACGAGGTTGGTGTTTCGTGTAACGAGCTAGCGGGTAAAAAGAGGAAGTTGAAACTCGTATATTTCTATACGGCGAATGTACGAGTCCTCGAGTTTTCTCCCTCGGCCTCTGCTCCTCTCTCCCTAGCGAGCGAAACATTGCGCGAAATAACGTTAAATATTTACCTTCGAAACGATTGTTCCCCGTCGTTATTCTCTTCCCCTCTCGGCTCCTTTTCTCCCTGCTCGCGTTAGCCCGCAGCGGCGCGACGATAAACATCATTATATAATGTCGATAAGCTCTCCCAGACCGCGGTAAAGTAAGCTCGGAAAAGCGAGACCGGATCTATCTAAATGTATAGAAAATTGTGCCTCACCGCGAGCAAAATAAAAACTTCGTCCACGCTTATGCCCGGGCACGTGCGGGACACGATTCCCGGAGCCTCTTCGAGACGATCCGTCCAATTCTGTCAAGGTTTTTGTGAGAAATTCTCGTTTTTTGTAAATGTTGCTTTTTTTTATTAATAATAATTTTTTTATTTTGCTAATTTTATTGCTGTTGTCATAACTTGTCAACGTTTAAAATCATATGGTGAAAAATACAAATATATTTTTTTATTTTTGCTCGAAAACGAGCTTTTAAAAAAATTTAATATCAACATTATTATACTTTGAATATGTGAAAAATTATTTTTTCTACAATTAGTCCTATGGATTCAATCAAATTTACAAAACGTTGATAAACAAAAAAAGCTCTTTTGTTCCTTGAAAAATTATGAAATCCTATGATGTTTACTTTGAGTTCTATGATATTCAAAATGTGTTTGCAATCACTTTTAATTGAGTATAATTTTCATTTTCAAAGCATGCAAAGAAAGACAAATTTGTAATCGTCTCGACAAAAAATCTTAAGCTCTTTTAATTTAGTCAAAATTTATCCAATTTATAAAATGATTAAAAGTAACAAAGAAGCATTTTGTTCATTAAAAAATATTTAGTATTTACTTTGAAAAGAGTTTGTAAATAAATTCAACAATTGAGCAATTTTTTGTTTCAGAGAACGTATAGAAATAACGAAATTGGCTTTCATCTCGACAATTAATCAGCACGATTTGGATGAGGATAAACGAAGCTGGAATGAAGAAGGGGTTGTTTGCGAGTCATGTTTAGAGGACGAGCATATCGTCTGCAGAAAGTGTACACACCGAGTGGACTTGTGTAAAAGTCCTCGAGACTGCTCGAGTGTCCGTGTCGTACTCGAGTGAAAATATAAAAACTGAGACACAACGACGAAGAAAGAGCGAGGAAGAGAGAAAGACTACTTGACACTGTCTGAGTGTCGTGATCAATGATTAATCGTTTCATTACGTATCGGTTGACCCTTCTCGGATTCAGAAAGCCAAGAATCCTGAATGCACCCAAGAATTCTCGAAATCGTCTGCCGTCTCGACCGAGATCTTCAAAATTTCATCGTATTTACACTCACAGACAATTTTCAATCCTAATCAAAAATTAAAATCGTTTAAATAAATTATTAAAAAAATATTAAACTATAAAAAGTATTTTATGAAATATAAAAGAAAGACAGAATTTTTTTATTTAATATTAAAATAATAAAAATAAGTATAAAAAATGTGGATTAATGTAAAAAATTTCTGGGCTATCTCGAGACAGATAAATTTTTTTTTTAATTTTGCGTATTCGGTACTGATAAATATGAAAGGATAGAGATAAGAGCTATGCATTTGTTGCAACGGAGCAGAGAGCTATTGGGAATGATAGCGAGATAGAAAGGGGATGAAAAAAAGGCGGAGACGAGTTGAATTCCCCGGGGGTCGCTGCAATGGACGCGAGGAACACCGTAGCACGTAATACAGTAACGAGATGAAGGGTGGAGACAGAACTCAATCGCCGGGACCCTTCGCCTCTCACTTCGTTAATTATTTCATACTTTTCGTCTAGCTGCCTCTGAGCCTCCGGAAAATACAAAAACTTTTCGATCATGCCTACTCGAATTATTACCATTCAATCAAAAATCAACGTACGACAAATTTTACTCACGATTTGATGATTTATCGTCATTCGATCGGAAATTCGAGGTTAATTTTCTTACCTGAAACAAATTTAAAAAATTTTTAATTAATTTTAAATGCGTAATGAATTTTTTTAAATTATTGTGAAATAAGTTATATATGTAGATAATAATTTTATATATTTTTAGGGGAAATTGTAGAATATAAATTAAAGTTATAATAAATTTATAATTTTCGGTGTGAGTAAATGATGTTGAATATTTTTTAAGAATGTGAAAATTGATTATTTTTAATCCTAAAAGTGGCTTCGAAATGGCACGAATCTACGATCGATAAGTCAAGCCATCAATCGGTTCGACTCGGATAAGAACCGTGATCGGTTCAAGCCCGTATCTATGAAACGTGGCTCAACAGAGTCCGTTGTAGTTCGCTTTTGGGGTTGCGATTAATGAGCGACTATCAATGCCGGACGGCTTTTCTAACGTCAATAAATCACGGTAAAATGGAGAGTTTTTTTTCGTCGAATCAGTCCATCGCCTGACGTGGAATTTAAAAAAAACGACAGAATTAACGAAAAATAAAAGTTTTTTTAAATCCAAAAAAAGTTGTAATTTTCAAGTTACAACGTAAATTTTTAAAATAAAAACCTACTAAACGAAGAATAAAAAAGAATTTGTATAATAAATCAATTGAAAAAATATTTTTTAAAGGGGATAAAAAATATGCTAAATTTCCGGGCTACGAGCTAAAATTTTTTTAAATTAGAAGTTAAATATAGTTTTTATTTAATATTTATTTTTTTTAATTTTAATATTTTAAATTTTTACATTTTTAATATTTAAATATTTTTCCACGTTAAAATTTTTATTTTGTGTGAAAAGAACGAGATCTATTTGGATGAAAAAAAAAATGTATTTTCTTGGAAGAAATATGCTTGTTTCTGAAAAAAATGAGGTTTTTCTCATGAAAAACATAAAAGGTAGTGTTCTTTAGGTAAGAAACGTCCTTGAGTGTAAAATCACCTCGTGCTCAGAGGGTTGAAGTCAGTTTAAGTGTAAGGGTGTGCTTCTCTTTCTCCGGGTTCCAAGAGACAATATCGCATTTTATAGTTGTAATCGAGGATCATAATCGTGCAAGTTTGTATGTCTCCGAGCTTTCGTGGGTATAAGACGAGTAAGGTGGGGGTGGGAGAGAGCGCGAAATGGCCCTCGTCTCTGAGAAGACCCTCGAAGAATTTTCCTCCTCCGTGTCACGAGGATTCCTTCATCGTTCTCGACGCCATCTTGGCGTGTTACGTCGAATCTGACATTTCCTAAAATTCGCCTCCCAAATTTTCGGAAGTGTAACGCGTCTATGCACTTCGGGGATCGTATAAAGCGCGGCTAACAAGATTTCGCGTGTGTAATTGGTCGAGTATTAAATTGCGTATTCGCAGAGACGACGACGACGACTCGCCAGCGAAAGGGCGAATCGAGGCTTTTGCGAGGCTCTTCTCGACACACCGGGAGAAAATTTCGTGGGTGGAGGAGCGAATAATGGTCCAAGGGAGGGCTGGATCATTTAGTAACATACTGCAGTGTCGTGACTGTCAAGGAGTTTTCCCTCTCCCACGAAATATAGAACGCGTACGCGACCGATTTCGCCCAACCTCTCACACACCGGGAGGCAAATAAAACTCGCCACTTTCGCCCCATTCAATCTTGTTATAGTTTTCATAATTTCAGACTCGAAACTACGGAGCTTCGCCCAAACGTCGCAAAGTTTCGTCATCAATCCGCGATTTCCTGTTTTACACGCTTTTCAGGAAAATTAGACCGATATCGTAACCTCGATACTTTCGATACGAGATTCATCACGTTTTGTGCTCCCGAACTCGTATTAAACCTTCAACTTCGACGTTTCGAGGCTTGGAAACGTTTTACAAGTCGTTTCAACATTTTGAGGTTATTTGAGATATCTTTCAATTAATTTTATTTTATTTTTATAGAATTTTTCTTTCTACGATATATTTTGTTTCATCTCTGTCATTCGATTTATTTATTATTATTGATTAAGCCTTCAATTCAAGATAACTTCGACATTTCGAGGTTTGGAAACGTTTTACAAAAGTCGTTTTAATATTTTGAGGTTATTTCAGATACCTCTTTCGATTAATTTTATTTTATTTTTATGGAATTTTTTTCAGGTTACAATTTTGTCTCATCTCTGTAATTTGATTTATTTATTTTTGTTTATTAGATCTTCAATTTCGATATTTTGAGGCTTGAAAACGTTTTACAAGTAGTTTCAATATTTTGAGGTTATTTGAGATATCTTTCAATTAATTATATTTTATTTTCATGGAATTTTTCTCTCTACGATATTTCGTCTCATCTCTGTAATTCGATTTGTTTTTATTATTATTTATTATATAAGCCTTCAACTTCGAAATTTCGAAGCTTGAAAACATTTTCCAAATCGTCTCAACATTTTGAGGTTATATATGAGATATCTTTCAATTGAATTTATTTTATTTTCATGGAATTTTTCTCAGGTTACGATTTTACCTTATCTCTGTAGTTTGATATATTTATTATTATATATTAGATCTTCAACTTGGTCGTTTTGAGGCTTGGAAACATTTTACAAGTCGTTTTAACATTTTGTGGTTATTTGAGATTTCTTTCAATTACTTAATTTTATTTTATTTTTATGAAAATTTTTTCCGGATACGATTTTATCTCATCTCTGTAACTCGATTCATTCGTTATTTATAAAACCTTCAACTTCGACGTTTTGAGGCTTAAAAACGTCTTACAAGTCGTTTCAACATTTTGAGGTTATTTAACATATCTTTCAATTCATTTTATTTTATTTTCATGGAATTTTTCTGAGGTTGCGATTTTGTCTCATCTCTGTAATTCGATTTTTTTCTGAGTATTCGTGTCGGAATATTTTATACTGCGAATTTAATTAAGTCGAAACCTCACTTAGAGAAACCTCGAGTGACATCTCAATTTTCAAACGAATATCGTGATGTCTGTTCGAGCTTAACGATGATTGTGCATTCTCGTAGATTCGATATGTTACTTCTTCTGTTTTTCCGGACTGAAATTTTATCGTGAACGTTCCGGAAATGTCACCGAGAGAAAAGTCTTTTTGTGCTCGTCGTTGTTCTCGGATGCTTGCATTAATTTAAGAATATTGGAAGAGTACAAGAGTACAAGTACAGTTTGTCTTTATCTCTTTTATTATTTTTTTCTTTTTTTATATATCTCGTATCTATTGGCAACAAATTCTTAATCCTCGTACGTACGATTTTTCGTCGTGTAGGAAAATTCCCATCGAGGAGAAAAAAGTTTTTCTCTTGCTGACACAAGTATCGTTCCTTGTTTTTCTTTGGGATCGCTGAGAGACGTTTCGATGCCTCGATGAAACGGAACGCCTTATTGCCATCGATAACAATATCACTCTCGATATTTCGCGAGCTCTCGGAAAACACGAGCGCGCACAAAAATCCATATTTGTACATAAGTCGACTCATCTGATCCTGACGAATCGTTGCAAAACAAGATTCGCGAGCTTTCGAGTCGACGAGAGTCGTACCAGATGAGAAATCGACTTCAACGATGGAGGAAAAGTCAGCAGGAAAATTTCGTTGTTTTTCGACAAAACTTTTTTTACGATACAGATAGTAGGAGTACAAAAATAGATAAATGTTATTCGCCGTTTGACAAGATATAAAAAAAGACAAGGAAAATATACGAGAAATAAGTGGAAAGGAAAAAAAAAATAATACATGAAAAATACGAGAATTATTTTTCGATAAATACTAAGTAAAGAAAAGTAGAGAAACATTTTGATAAAGTCCACGACAAAAGTTAAATAAAATTGAAATAAAAAGAAGTACGGGAAATTTTTTTATGAAAATGAAAAAAATTGAAGTTTTTGTTCACTGTACAAAAAATTAAATACAAAAAATTAAGTATGAACTGAAGGTAAAATCCCTGACAAAAGTGACTTTTCCATACTGAATTATTAAAATTTAGTCTTTGTTTTTCTGTTAGATAGTTGACATTTTTTTGTATTTAGAATGATATTCAATAGGTTTCTAATGTTTCATCAACAATCTTCATATTATTTATTGTTTGACCAATTAAAAACAAAAATTTTAGACAAAATTGCTTAAGCTCGGTTATAAAAACTTTTTATGTGTACTGATAGTAGAAAAATATTGTCAACAAAACCTCGTAGCTTTAATCAATTTTTATGTACTGTTGAAAAGAAAAATTCGTTTTCTTGTAATAAATGGATATATCTATAAATTCTTATTAAAAACTGTTTAGTACGTTAATCAAACTTCGCAGAAAGATTTTTCAATATTTAAACATCTTTAGAAAAAATTTACAAGTAACTATTACCGTTTTTTCGGCATTTATTAATTTATTAATTTCATTTTCGATGAATCTGCACAAGAATACGTATAATATGTATTCAATTTTCCATTACTTTTAAACGACTCAGAGAATTGAATTGAAATTTGCACAGAAGCATTAGAATTCCACAATCAGTGACTGGTCAAATTTTTAGATTTTTCCACTGTTTTCGAGTAACCTCCAGTACATCCTTAAATGCAAAAAAATTAAATACAACAAAATTATAAGATAAGAGAAAACAGAGATTATGAAGGTACGACAAAAATCAGTTTCACGTGAAGTATCACGCGAGGAAAAAAAATTCTCATTTTTTAAAGGTCCCTGACGAGGAAAAAAAAGCGAGGAAGTTAAGTCTCGTGTGTAGCTTGTTTTGCTTGCGTTATTAGCTCGTTTCGGGAGGGTTAATTCGTGGAGTAAAAAAAGGGTATACACGTGGGTACAAAGGGAGGTACGGGCCGGTGATAATCTTTCACCCTTAAATTCGTGGGATCCTTAATTAATAACAAGCTCTCTCCGTAGGGAAAACAAATATAGAAGAAAAAGGAAAAGAGAGAAGAACCAAAAAAATAAAAAAATTAAAAAAAACTTCTCCTCGCATCGACCTAAAGTGAGTAAACGTAAATTACATATTTGCCGCGACGTTCTTCAAAGGATCCACACTTTCGGATTTATCAACTGTTCGTACACATTTCGGTGCTCTCTTTATCTCATCTCTCATCCCTTTCTTCATCATATTCTCGTCGACTTTTGCGCCGATTTTCGCAAAAAGATAGAGACGAGAACGCTGCTGGAAACGCGTAGAAAGCGTTAACGCACATCGCTCAACGAGATGTTTGTTTCCGCTTTCACAGAGCTTTTTGAAAGCCCCGAAGGATCGGCGCAATTTCGGTTAAGGGCGGTTTTTGAGCGGAATTAAGAGAGGAGTCGGGGGGAGGGGGGCTCAATGTACAAGGATTTCTGGTGTTCGGTTAATGTTCAGAGTCAAGTATAAGCTTTCATGTATATACGAGAGTGAGAAGGAGAGAGAGAAATTCACCAAGAGAGAGAGAGAGAGAGAGAGAGAGAGTTTGAGTGAGAAGGAAAATGCGCGTACCCCTGCGGGCAAAACCTTGCTGTGTACCTTGTTTAACTAGCCTTTTAATTAGAAACGCTAAAAAATTTAGCTCACGAAATACATCCGGGCTCCTCAAAATTGTGTGGCCCGGTCCCGCGCGATGTACAAACTCTCTCAATTTCTCTCTCCCGCTCTCTCGGTCTCTCCTTTTGTGTTTTGCTCGGCCATTGTAACTGACGCGGGGGCTTGGAAATCTCAAATTTACCGCTCGCAGAGAAAGAGAGAGCCGAAGAGGGAATTAGCTCTCGTTTGGAATCTGACGAGAGGCGCTGCATCAACCTCTCTGGCGCTGAGACTCTCCGTTGATATGCAACGATGAAAACCGCGAGCTCGAAAAAAAGTCACCCTCCACATTTTCTTGGCTCCGACCCCCCCCCCTGGGAGTAATCGTAGATTAATTGTAAACAGAGAGTTAAGTTCAAGAGAAACTTCTCGGGAGGAAAATTATTTCCGTTTTTCGGTGGAATAATTCAATTCTTTCGAATATTTATTTTGCGCGAGCGAAAAAATATTGATCGGAGTTTTTCGGAGGAATTTTTGCACCAGGAACGCCGACGTAAATACAAATAAATTAATCAAAATAAATAAATGAACGTTTGTATATTTTTCAGTGATTTTTTTTTTTTCGTTGAATAAACTTTTTTGTTTTCATTTTTTTAAAGCTCTGTCAGAATATTTCTGTTGTTCTGTTTTTTTGTTTTGTTATTTTTTGCGTGTACATCTTTTTTGAATTTTTTTTTGTTAGGTCAGAGAACATTGGCGCGTCCGTGTCGCGCGAAGCAGAAAACAATGCGAGCTCCGAATGAAACAAAGCTAACGAGATTCGACCTCCGCACGGTTTCCATTCTTTTTTATAAAAATTGTTGTTTTTTTCAACTACGTCGGATGAGTGTTGTGGCACGGAAGCTTTGAAAACACGTTGCAAAAAAAAATGAGTGAGAAAATTGTCCATGAAAACGTATTTATTATTGAACTTTTTCCATTGTCCACATTTTTTTCAACCCCCTGAGGAAATCAATTCTCATTTTTATTTTTCTGAACTCTCGACTCGGCGATTATTTTGTTTTCCTCATATTCGACGTTTTCGGGAAATCTTTTTTCCCGATTCCACGACGTGGTGACGAAAAAAAGGGGGAAGGGACGATTTTTCATCCCTCGCGAATGCACTCTCGCGCTTTCCCGAGACTTTTTCACCCCTTGAGATAAAGGCGAAATATTGGATTTATTCAGGCTGCGAATCTCGCGAAAAAGTTGCACCCTAAATAAAAAGGGTTGTCACTCGCGAGAAAAAGAGAGAGAAGGTGAAAGAACGCCTGGAATTCGGGTAACGAAAGAAAACAGTGCGGTAGTTGGGATTCGGCTTTCATTCTCGAACTTCCACCCCCCCCCCTCTCGGCCTCGCGACCCTCGTCCCTTTCCTGCCCACGATCCCTCTCGATTCTCATCCGTTTCGAGCGCACTTTTACCCTCTTCCCGACTACTTTTCGCGCCAAACTTTTTTCACGGTCCGAACTTCGACAGCCGGGACACGAAAAAATCCCAATCCATTATTAAATCTTGTCGTTAAAGTGGAATTTTTAATTTAACCCTTTTTCAACCATAAATACATTTTTCTTTGCACACGAGACTCGTGTGACTTGAAATTCATTTTATAAAATTAATTTGAAAGACGTTTTATACAACTTATCGATATTTTTACTGAGTATTTACGTAAATAAACTCGACTCAAAATTGTTTAATTACAAATATTATTTTATTTCTTAGGTTTCTGATTAAGATGAAATTTTATGCTGAAATCTTGGAGAATAATTTCATCATGAGAAAGCAATCCGAATTTTTGAGTCAATGATTTTTGCATACATTAATTTCGTGATGATGAAATAAATTGAATTTATACAAAAAAAAATTATTTTATTGATGGTTTGTTTTTTAATTGTAATAACATTTTATGCTAAAATCTTGGAAAATTATTTTATCACCATAAACCAATTCGAATTTTTAAGTCAATGATTTTTGCAAACATTCATTTCATGACGATGAATTAATTCGAATATATAGAAAAAACATCATGTTATTTGTTACTTTTTTAATTGCTATAAAATTTTATGTTAAAATCTTGGAAAATAATTTTATTACCATAAAATAAAATCTGAATTCATTGAATCAATTATTTTTGCATGTATTAATTTCATAACGATGAGGTAAATCGAATTTTATACAAACAAATACAATTTTTTAATTAATTAAAAATTTTTAACTCTTTATTGTTTTACCACAAAAATTTTCAAAAATGTTGGTATCGAGATAAAATATTCACATTTTTCAACCCGATCCACTTTCAAAAAAATAAATCAAGTAAATAAAGATATGCATAAGAATTGTCAAAATAAATTATTTAGCGTTTGGAAAGGATTGAAATATTGGCAGCCTGAGGGATGGATTTTTAGTACAGGGACAGAGGGCGAAGAGAGAAACGGACTCGGGACAGAGGCGATACGCCCACGGTTTTCAAACTTTGATGCGATTAAGACGAAACGAATTAATCTTCATCCATCGAGCGAGAGATTCGTGTGGTTTATGGCCGCGTGTTCGCCCTCGTGGTCGTTTCTCGCGATCGCGCGACAAAGAAAATCCTTTTTTCTTTTTTTTTCGCTCGAAAAGGGGCTGAAGTTGGACCACGGATGGAATCTTTCCCCCGTCGAGGGACGAAGAAAAGTTCCAGGCTGCTTTCCCCATTAGCTCAGAAGGGTTGAGAGTCTCGACGTCAATTAGACGGCAAAATGAGAGAAGAAAAAACGCGACGCTGAGGTGAAAAATCAGATCAGCCGAAACGATTCTTCACTTTGAAAGTGATGTAAATTCACTCGAGATACGTCGCGCGAGCTTTATTTATCAAAGCCTCGAATTTTTCGAAATTAATCGCCGAGAAAAAGTTTCGAGGGAGGAATAAAAGTGAAGCGAAAATATTTGTGGGGTTGGAGGGTGAAAATTCGAGGTCCTCGAAGTCTCAGGCACCGGAAACGACGAATTTCGAAGTCGAAAAGCGAGAGTCCCGAGGGTGTGAAAATTATCGAAGAAATATATACGCGCGGGTTCGAGACTTTCGACCGCGCTCGGCGACAAGAACGCACGGTCAGCAGCGGTCAACCGATCCCTTTTTTATTCTTCTTCTGTTTCATCCCATTGTGAACGTTGCTTAATCGGGAATCCATTATCTCAATTTTCGAGAGCAAAGTTCTCTGCGGTTGACTACCACGTAAACGTCGCGTGAGAAGAAATTTCGAATCGTCTAAACTACGGAACGCTTATCAACATTTATAGAATAATAAAGACTTTCTCATTGTCATATTTTACAAACTTTTAACGATTTTTCAATATACGAGAGGATTAATTAATTATAGTAATTTGAAAAAAAATTTTTCAGTGTTTAATTTTTTGTACAATTTTTCTTTAAATATGCAAATTACATACAACAGTTTTCTGCATATATGATTAGTATTGAAATGATTTTTATTGAATTTTTGAGATTTCTGTACTGAGCTTTTAATTCGATAAAAAATTCTGTCGACAAAAAAATATTCATATGTATTTGCAATAATTTTCAATTATCAGGTTAACTAAAATTTGTTATTCTTCGCCTTCATAACATTAATAGATAAATTAGAACAAGAAAATAAATAAAATTTTTTAAATAAATATTTTTAACGCGAGATTAAGTTTTTACTATAAATTTCAAGATATATTATCAAAATTCATAGATCTGATTTTATTAATAAAAAAACGGATTCATGTAAAAAAAATTTATTCATTAGGCATATAAATTTTATATAGGTTCATCGTTTGGAATTTGAAGAAAATAATTTACGAAGGAAAAAAATGTGGACGATTCGGTCTCGGTTCGGAGACGCAATGAAGCCAAGGGGACGAAGGTGGACCGAGGGACAAGAGTTCGCAATCTCGTTCATGTATGGACATTAAATGCCTGAATCTTCCGGTTGGGTCCCGATGGAGCGTCGCTAAGGGTTTCTCTCTTGCCTCCCCTTTCGCACGTCCGTCTACGTGTGTGGTTCTGCTGATCGGATAGTATTTAGCAATAAAGTTTGATTTCCCGACAGCTCTCTCGAAGCTTTTGCCATCCTCCGCGAGATCGAATCCACGGGGTCGGGGGCAAGTGAAAGAAATCACTGATTTCGTCGGGGTTGCGAAAATTACAGACTCGAAGCTTTTTGTTCCTTCGTACGCCGGAATCTCCCTTCCACATATACTTTTCAACGATTTCGCTCATCCGGACCATAGAAAAACGAAGAAAAACCCCATGAAAATTGACAAAAAATAAAAATAAAGAATTTTCAATTGTGTTCATTTTTTTCGATATTCTCTAACATAAATTCTAGAATTTCTATTGTAAATAAAATAAAAAATTTTTCAAATGTAAAACATCGTATGAATTCTGTAAACTCTTTATAATTCCAATGTAAACTAACAATAAATAAAATTTTGGAAAGCGATTTTCCAAATTTTAATATTGTAAATTTATAAGCAAGTACTATTGTAAAATGAATAAATATAAAAAAATAATATTTATAATTTTTCATGATATTTAGTCCGAAAAAAACAAAGCAATTAATCACAAAGTCCTCATAGAAATTACCAAAAAAAAATATTTCTGTGAAAACGTAAACTCCATAATAAAGAACGCTTTTCAATTTCCATATTAAACAATGAATGAATGTTTATAAATTTTCATAAAAATAGGAGAAAAATCTCATTCATTTTTCCTGGTTCTTTTTTTTCGTAAACTCGGTATGCAAACTTCTCGAAATAAGAGTCTATAAAATGAATAAATAAATGTAAAAAAAAATATTCATCATTTCATGATATTTAGCTCGAAAAAAACGAAGCAATTAATCACAGAGTCCTCATAAAAATGACAAAAAAATAATGTTTCTGATATGAAAACGCCAGCTCCATAATAAAGAACGCTTTTCAATTTCCATATTAAACAATGAATGAATGTTTATAAATTTTCATAAAAATGGGAGAAAAATCTCATTCATTTTTCCTGGCTTTTTTTTTCGTATACTCGGTATGTAAACTTCTCTCGAAATAAGAGTCGTTTTTGCTCGGAGGCAAAAGACGTGTACGTACTTTGCGTGTACAAACGAGATTCTGGTACGACGAAGGAAAACGGTCGGGAGAGAGAAGGATAACTGTATTTACCCAATCGAGAGATTCGTCGTGAATTGACGAGAAAAAGCGAGAGAAGAGAGAAAGAAAAAAAAAAGAAAAGTAACGACGAGACGAACGAGTGGAGATCGACGGCTTTTTCTCTCGTTCCGTTTGCTCGCTCGTTCGCTGCGAGAGACACGCCAAGCAGAAGGAAAAGTATGGAATATTTAGCGTTCAGTGAGCTATAAAAGCAATTATATGAGAGCCATTGTTTGGCGGGAGTGCGCCTTGCCGATACGAAGAGGTGAAACGGCGGCTTCCATAAAACTCATCTTCCTCTCTCTTTTTCTCCATCTCCGCTGCTGGATTCTCTTTCTCGCAGAACTCGGGACGAGTGAACGGGTGGAGAAATAGAAAATGCAGGAGAAAACGGTAGGATGAGACGCGATTCTGCTGATTCCAGCGGGAAGAGGAAACTTTTGGTGACAGGATTGAGTCGCCGATCCTGAGTATCCATTCGAGGAGTATCGACGTTTCGATAAATATTTGTTTCCTCCTTCCGTATTTATCGATAAACAAAATATTTAATTTGTTAAGAAAAATTTAATCTAAAAATGTAATCAAATTATTGAACGACAAATTATTTATGTCAACACCATAATAAAGAAATTTAAGCAAATTTTATCACAAATAATTTTTTTTAATTCTGAAGTAATTCAAGAGTTTCGATTTCAAGTAAAAATTTTATTAGAGGCTAAAAAAGCTGATTTATATACTAAAAATTTTAATTCGGATTAGTAAAATTCGAGCTATTTTAAAAACTTTTTTTAAAATTCATAATTTTTTAAATTGTAAATATCTTAGAAGCCTAAATTCGAAGTTTAGTTTAAATGGAAAGTTAAAAAAAGCTGAAATATGTAGATATTGAAAATATTAATTTTAATTTACCTCAGTTTAAAAGACTTTTGAAAATTCACAAAATTTTTAAAATTTATTCCATTTTCAACACTACATTTTTTGGGGCCGAGTTGAAGTTCCAAACTTGCGAGTTGAAGTTCCAAACTTGGAAAAATCAGAAGGCTCAAAACTCCGAATTTTAGTATTGAAATTATCCAACGAAATATGAGGACTCGTTGATAATTTCAGAATTTTTGAGCTTTCTGGTCATTTACAGTTCGAAATTTCAAGCCCACCCCCATTTTTTAAATTTATTCCATTATAAATACAAAAAGCTTAAATTAAATAAAAAATTTAAAAAAAGCTGAGTAAGATATTAAAAATATCAATTCGGATTAACTCGGTGACCTTTGACGTCTGATAATTCTTTTAGAATCAAACTACCGTAACATCCATGTAAAAAAGGAGAAAAAAACGAGAGGAGAGCATCCCTCTTTTCCAATAATTCTTTTCGTTCCAGAAATGGTCGTCGGGTCGTAATAAATCGCGATTCGGCACAGCCCCGAGATTCTCCTCAACTTTGGATAATTATTATTTAATACGTAATTAGGAATAACAAATTGGACACTGAAGAAGGAACAGGGTCCCCAAAAAGAAAAAGTCTCGAGGGTGGAAAAAAAATTGGAGATCGAGAGGAACAAATTGTTGGGAAAAATCGGAAAAGGAGACACAGAGGGGAAGTAATAAGTGACAGAAGAAGAGGAAGCGAGGCCAACGACGTTGACTCTTCCTTGAGGGTTTCGCAGTCGAATTACCGGACGATATGGTAACAAGGCGGAGAGTCCGGCACTCGTCGAGACAAGAGAGCAAAAGAGAGTGACTCGTAATATAAATGTCCCAGGCTGCGAGCGAGTCGCAAGTGCGGAACCAAGACATTCGCTAATTAAAAAACTTGAAAAATTAAAACACATTTCTCCTCTGCAAGTCGAGTCCTTTCGTCTCTCTCTCTCTCTTATTCTTTCGTTTATTCTTTATTCTTTTCCTTCTCGAACAATCCGCGCCCTCCTCCGGCTTTTCCGTCGTTTCCCCACGCTTTACCGAGCGCGACGCCTCGTCCCTTAATTTCTAGTATCTGATCGGCCATCTGTTTCAAGTCATCCAAAACGAACTCCCCTTTGCCTCACCATATACTTCGATATTCCACACCTTTCATTCCCATTGTACTTCCCACTTTCTTCTTGACACTTCTCTCGCATTTTTTCTTAGGAATTTTCTTCGATATATTTTTTTTCTCTATCTCTACATTATTTTTCTGTGGATGTAAAAATTCTCGAGGGAGAAGTATCAGAGGGGATCGTCACGCATTTTTAAAAAGAGTGCTCATCGAAATTTTTCTTTTTTTTTTATGTGCGACTCTGGCGCGAACTTTATCGACATCGCTGATCCGACAGTCACGGATATAAATTAACATCGGCCCAAAAGAACGTCGCCCGCGAACTCTCTTCCGGACGTCTCCGTGTGTAAATCATCCTAATCCGCGAAAGTGCAAGATTCCTGGATATATTTCCCCTGCGCGCGATACACGTAAACCGATGATACTCTCTTGGCACGCCGTGAGAATACTGAGAGCGCGATAGATCATAAAGCGTAAAATAAGGCGAGCCCGAGGCAGTTACATTCTTCATTTTCCGGTATCTCGTTTCCTCGTAAACTAACGAACGTGAGACAACGGAGATACGAAAAATGCATACCCGAATCAACGATTTCGGGTTCGGCTTGAGCTCTTGTGAAAATCTGCGCGCGATTTTGAAATTTTGAAATTAACAATGGAAATTTTTTATTTCGTAATATTTTTATATTTTATAGTGACGAATATATTATTCGATTGAAAGTTCTTATTTTGCTAACTATAATTTTTTGTTTATGATTTTTTGATTCTATTTTAGTAGTAGTAGTAGTAGTAAAATGCATTTATTAACACACTTATTTGACCGTGGGCCATCGACCTAAGTTCTTCAGCCCTTGCGTTACATTTCCTCGGAGTTTATTTTAGTTTCTATTTGGTAGATAGGTTTCTTTTATTTATTTGTTTTTATTTTGGCGCGGTTGATGCTGTAGTTTTTGTTATCGTTATTGGTTTTCGTTTTTAAATGCTTGTAGTTTGTCTAAGATCGATAATCTTGAATGAATATTTTGTCAAAGAGGAGTCAAATCATCCATTTGCGCTATTGCAAAATTTTTTGTTAGATCTTTCAAGCTCAAGACTCTATCGGTTGGATGTTGGTTTTTTCATACAGTGTATTATTTCTCGGATTGAACATCGGATTACGATGATGCCGCATACGTATCAGTTTGCGTAGAGAGCTCGTTTCCGCAGTTCTTATTTTGTTGAGGGCGTTTTATTTACAGTTAAGAAAAATGAGATGCCCGTATTCGAGGATGGGTCTACAAATACATTTATAGATTTTTGCAGTCTCTTTAATTCTTTTTTGTTTGTTTTGGAATGAAATTTGGCGGACGTGAACAGCCCGTGAGATATTTCGCTTCTGTTGAAGGTGAAATGGTGGTATTCAATAGCTGAATAGTTGGAGAATTGGGTGTGATTTTGTGATGGAAGATTAGAAGTTGTGATGTTTGGGGATTCTATTTTATTTTACATAAAAATGTCAAAATTGGAGACTTCGATTTTCTCATTTTTGGTATATTTTTATAATTCATATTTTTTATGTTTGGAGGATAATGACAAATTGTATATTTGATGATCAAAAGTTCTCTATGAAACTGAAAATGAAGAATTTTCGTTCTGATTTTTCAATTATTTTTTAATTTACACAAAAAATTTTTTTGTTTATTTTAATAATTACAATCTGTTGTTTTTCAACACTCGGTAATTTTGATGACCATTGTCTTTAGCGTTATTCCGAGCGAGTATCCAGTGATATTCGTTCCCGGTGTATTGCATTTTTGCATTACGAAATTACATTTACTGATACAGTGACGGAATTTCATTCATTCATGTATATTCCATTCACTCTTATTTTACATTTTTTGCGTTAATTATGCAGCTAAGAATCGCTCTCTAAGGTCTTTTGGTTTGTGTTTTTTAAGACGTCTCGTGATGGAGTCTTCATTCAAAAGAGTTGATGCGAGTTGGTTTAGATGCTCGTTTATCCTCAGCTGGGATCTTTCGCTGTAGTTTTGGATCTCTTTTTTATCGTGTTTACTGTTCAGTGAGGTCCTTGTGGATGTTTTTGTTAGTTACGTACCAGGGAGCATTAACAATTGTTCTTATAGACCGAGAGCTAGCAAGGAAATCGACGGATCATTTACGAAATTTCGCCGCTCTTAGAGAAGATAGCCATTACTATGTAGAAAAGGAAATCTAAGTATGGCGGCCCGTGGGTGTCGTCGTTATGCTGCGCCATTTTTTTAAAATGTCAAAAAAAGACACCTCTTTGGATCATGAGCGAAAACGTAATTTCTGTTCCAGAGTGTAGATATGAGGCCTGGGACACAGGGTTCGCATAACCGTAAGCCACAAGGAATTGACCAAAATCACAAAGTTTTTCGAACTTATGCGAAAAATCGAGCTTCGGGATTCATCGAGCACTTATGGCTTGTGGCTATGCAAACCGTGTGTCCCAGGCCTGTGATGGTCAAAGTATAGAAGAGATGATTGCCATACCGATGAAGTGTCTCAAACAGTCTGTCACTGTTATCTTTCGCTGTAGTTTTGAATCTCTTGTTTTATCGTGTTTACTTTGAGGTCGTTGTGAATGTTTTTGTTAGTTACGTACCAGGGAGCATTAACAATTGTTCTTAGGATCTTCGATTGAAATCTTTGAAGGATTTGGACGTTCGAATTACTGGCCGTTCCTCAAATCTGAATGCCATAGGTCCATATTGACTTCAATATTGTTTTGTAAATAGCAAGTTTATTGTTCAATGATATAGTTTCAATGGCCTGGGACACACGGTTTGCATAACCGTAAGCCACAAGGAATTGACCAATCACAAAGCTCTATTTCGAACTTATGCGAAAAATCAAGCTTCGGGATTCGTCGAGCACTTATGGCTTGTGGCTATGCGAACCGTGTGTCCCAGGCCTGATGGTCAAAGTATGAAAGAGTTGATGTACTATATAAAGTACTTTATATATAATATAAAGCCGTACCGATGAGGCATCTCAAACAGTCCGCCACTGTTATCGCTCGCTGTAGTTTTGGATCTCTTTTTTTATCGTGTTTACTTTGAGGTCGTTGCGGATGTTTTTGTTAGTTAGGTACCAGGGAGCATTAACAATTGGTCTTAGGATCTTCGATTGAAATCTTTGAAGGATTTCGATGTTCGAATTACTGGCCGATCCCCAAATCTGAATGCCATAGGTCCATATTGACTTCAATATTGTTTTGTAAATAGCAAGTTTATTGTTCAATGATAATTTCAATTTTTTGCCAATTAGCCAACACATTTTGCTTACCGATAGGTCAAGCTGTTTTCGTTTTGACACAAAAATTTCAAAAATTTAATTTTTTTAATTTTGAATTTTTTGTAAATTTTTTTATTCTTATGTATTCGATGATTGATACTTCTTACCGAATATCAACAAATTTCGATTTATATCAACTGCACTGAAAAGATTGAAAATTACTGTGTATATTTCACAAAGGAAATTCAAAATTTGAGGTTTGCATTTTGGATTTTAATACACTTTTTGTAATTTTTTTTAATGTTAATCCGATAGCGACGAATACGTTTAATGATTGAATGTTCTTACCGTATATAAAGAATTTCCACGTACCAACGAAATCGGGAATCGCGATAAGAGTAAGAATCGTCAAAACTGTCGGGTGAGTATTTCGAATGGGAGTAAGGAAGCTCGGATAATCCGCGGCAGGCTGGAGTCTTCTCCAGACTCCGTCGTTATCAACAATTCAATAGCTCCGAACTTATTTATGCCCCGTTTTAATGCTCGAAGCTAATTAGATGCCGACATAAAGATTTAGCTATGCTCTTTCTCTCTTTCTCCGTATAGCCGTTGAAATGAATTTGCGCCTGGCTCGCGCCGTTTCGTCTCGAGATCGGAAGAAGACACGACGGCGCGAATGAGAGGAAAGCCTCGAAAAGGTTTTGCACTGCAAAGCGCCCGAACCTTCCGCTACTACGTTAGACAATGGCCAAAGAATAACCCAAGAGATTTCCTCTGAATAGGCCCGAGACACCGAACCTCCCACCGACTCTCTCGTCTCATTGTCGAATCCAGGGGCAGTTAAGTGCTCCATACTTGTCCTCGCGTTACCAACTAGACTCCTCAATGACGTTTCTAGCCCCTTCCTATACTATTCACGTCATTAACTTCAACGGAACCTTCGATTTCATCGATTTTTTCACATTTTTAGAATTATAATCAATTTTCTATTTTCATCATTTTTTTAAGGTGGTTGATCAAATATTCTCTAGTCAAATGACAGTCTGTGTAAAAACTTTTCGAATATTTTTTTTTAGAATTACAGGTAAAATAATGGTTACTAGGTACACTTTGAAATAGAGAGGGGGGGGAATGGGTTACCCCAAAAATTTGGTGAAAATTTACAATATTTCAATATTTGATAAAATTTAATATCAAATAGTCTTTTATTTGCTAAGAACATTGTATTTGGTGAATTAAAAACACATTTAAATAAAAATTAAATCTAAAAATCAGTGAACATAGCAGATCGAAAAAGAACGTTTTCTTTGGTAATGCAACACATTTAAACAAAAATTAAAATAAATCATCAATTAATTACTGCAAATAAGACGTCAAAGCTAATAATAACTTAACAAATTGTGCAAAAAAGATTTTTTTCGTACCTTTTGAGAGGTACCCCATTTTGACAGCTAAAAAAAATTTTTTTTCTAATGAAAATTTTATTTCAGCTACAAATTTAATTTGCTTCCTTCAATTGTGATTAAGAAACAAAAAATTCAGCATATTTAAGCCCTTGGAATCGGTAATTTTTCTTAAGTACCCCACTTCGCCCCCAACCCCCACCCTATTATACTGAAAATTACTCCCACAAAATTCATCGTTATTGGCTGATTTGATTCATATGGCGTTGACAGTTGCAAGAGATTTTCATGTTTTTTCATACTAAATCGCGTTTTTATCAAAATATAGTTCGATAATGTGCACTTTTTAAAACTGATGAAAAATTTGAAACATTTCATGTGGTACAATTTTTTTCAAAGTGGCCAGTTTCATGTAAATTAAAATACATTTTAATTTCAGATTTTTATCTGATAACATCGATGTTCGATCAATCCCTTTATAATTACACAATTACAAATTTTTAGTTTATTTATAATTGGTTTTTAATTTTGCTTGTAGAGACTCAAAATAATGAATAGACCATTTTTCTATAGATATAAGCGAAAAAATTAAAAAATAGGCAATTTGACCAATTTAGAGTGAATAAAGGCAATTCGGGGTTGAAAATTGAAGAAAAAGGAGTTTTAAGCATGAGGAATATGGAATGGAAGGAATCGAAGGAAAGTTTTGTGAGCCGCGGACGTGCAATGGTCGGGACACAAAAAGAACCGTCCCTGACCGAGACACGATTCTTGCGGCGAATGATAGATCGTCGTACGGGTCCTTTCAACGGGTTCTCTCGACCGGAATGAAAAAAGGAATATTCGGCGAATTTAAGATCCCTCCAACGTCGTCCTTATCTCTTCGGCTTACTTTTAAACCGTTCTGCACTCTATCATTACCATTTTTTGCATACAAAAACAATTCACTGTAAAATTTATATAAAAAAAATTAATTCATACATTTAAATATCAATTTCCATAATTAACATTTTGATTAATTTATTTTAAATTAAGATTATCTAATACATTTATTTTCCTCAGTATTTTAATAATTTATTAATTTATTATTAATAAAATTAAAAATAGAATAATTGATTTTTTGTTGTGACTTTTGTTCACCTAATTTTTGAAGTCTCAGAAAACGCTCGTCGTGTCTTACTTTCAATTTTATTTCTCTGATAAGTGGCTGTAAAGAGAATTCGAAGCAAAGAGCACGCGTTTTTACGATAGCAGAAACTTGATTCTTTTCCCTCTCGCTCCGTGTAATTTTGTACCAATCTGTCTCGCATCTTTTCTCTCCGCTCTTTGTTCTCGCTTTTAATCTCGTTTTGTGTACGTATAGAATGTAAAACAAGATAAACAAAACACGTGTACTCGGCGGTGTAAAACACGATTCCCGCGGGAAAATATGAACTTTTTTTTCTCACTCTTTTTCTGTCGCTTTCTCTCCGGGTCTTCTTTTTGCACGAACTCTGAGATTACACATGCGTCGTACCTTCGAGTATTGAATTAAAAGTCACGACACTGGTCGTTGTGTTGTCTAATCTCACCGAGCCTAGTATCATAAACACGTTTCTTGGTAGCGAAACGTTCCCGTGAGAGACTTCGAACACTCTCCTTTTAAATATTGTATTTCGTTTTTTTGTCGTGTCGGCAATCGCGAGAAAGCTCTGGGAACATCAGACTACCGTCATCCGAGTACACTGTTTTTCAATTTTATTTTTTAATAATTATCGAACGTAATATTCAAATTTTTCAAACTTTTAATAAAACAGATAATTTTTAATTTTTTTAGTTTCATTTTTTAAAAAAATATTCCAAACCAAAAATAGTAAACGATATTTCGCTATTCAAAACTAACAATAAGTATGGATATTTTTTCATTAAAATATTTTTTATAACGATTAAAATTGTCGAGACAATTTTTCAAATTTTTAAAGAAAAATTAATAATTGTTCAACAAAATATCTTTAAAAATATGTATTACATGGTTATCGCGTTGTACAAAATAAATTTTGATAATGAACGAAAAATGTAGGAAAAAGAACGTAAAATTTTCAATCGTTTCGTAAGCTGCTTTCCGTTCAGGGTATTTAAAAAAGTTATCTTGTAATTAAATTGAGTATTAGTAATAATTTTTTTGATTTTAGGGAAAATATTCTGAATATTTCTTAAACCATTACCCATTCACATTATTTTAAAGTTATCTTGCAACTAAATATTAAAAATGATTGACGAATTTTCGAAAAATATTTAAATATTCTCAAAATTTTTTTCCAAAACGAAAAACATATTTAAATTTTGTAAATAAGAAAAAAAAATTAAAAAATATGTATCTACTTCTCAGCATTAGTATGAAGAGATTTCTGAAGTTGAGGCACGAGTTGGTTGAACGAGGGAAGCGAGTACGAGGCACTCGTGTAAATTGAACGAAGTGGAGGAGAATTTTCCACTCGACACTTCAACTTCTCTCATCCGCTTATTTCAATACTTTTGACTCTACTACAATAATAACAAAAATAATAATAATTCGAAATTTCATAATAATACCCAAAAAATGAAAAAATAAACATTTATCATACATGGATGCTGAATAAACAAAAACGAAAAAAAAAATTGCTACCACAATGATACAGGTGGAAAAAAGCAGGACAAAAATAAATTTGAGCGCAAAAAATAAGAGAGGGAAAAAGAAAGACACAATGATGGAATGTTAACGTTTATATTTATCATTATTATCATTTCGAATGATATATTCTCACAGCAGGTAAAAGTGATAACGAAATACGTAATATTTGTGTGGGAGTTTGTATCTCTATATTTGTGCGAAGTATAGAAATTAAAATACCCTCGATTGAATGTATATTTTGCGATCACATCTGTGGAAGAAAAAAAAAACTCAAAAGAATGTTCATATCGAATTACGTATTCGCATTCGATGTGCGTAAACATTTCTATTTTTGTTTCTATTCGTGCAAATATGTTGAAACGAGACTTTATTATTTTGCTCGACTTTCGTTTCACATTGAGAAGATAACATTTTGAACGTCTATTGAATTTTATTAGACTCGTATTACTTTTATATTACTGAAAATTACCTGATCCAAAATTTTGAAGGTGAAAATTGTGAATTCGTTGATTTTAGCTGCGAGAAAACTTTAATATGGAAATATTAAATTAAAAATAAAAATTTAATTACATACATTTTTACATATATTATTTTTAATAAAAAAAAAATTCAATTACGAACAAAAAAATAAACAAATAAATTCTTTTTTATTCAATTTGAAAAAAAAATTTCGACTAGAATTGGAATAACCGATACACTATTGTCCGCATGTATTCAAGGATTTTAAAGCCCAGTTGCTCGTTGCAACGGAAAAAATATACGAAGTAGATTGACCGGAAGGATTAAAACGTTCCAAAAGAATAGAAAAAAGAAATAAAAATAATCTCTGAGATTTTACCATAAAAAAGGCGAACAGCAAAAAATTTCACTTCAATTTTTTTATCTTCATGTTCATCCACGTATTAAAAAACAATGCTCCTATTTATTCTGAAAATAAAAAAAATTCTCCTACTTGAATTGTCATGATTTTAGAATTTTTATTCTGTACTTAAAAAAATTGCGATTTTCCCAAAGGATGAAATTCACTCCAAAGTGTAAATGATTACGTGTACTCTTTGCAGGGTGTCTATTGAATTCCAAAGTGCCGGATATAGGATCTGAGAGTTTCTAAACAGTGGAGAAAAATAGAGAGAAAGAGAGATTTGTGATACATGCCAGGTCTGATGCTAAAAAGGTGGGAGGGGGAGAGAGGATGAGCGAGATGGGCGAGGATGAGTCGAAGGAGGGTATGTACGAAACGAAATTACCGCACTGTAAAAATATTTAAAATCCATGGAACGAGCAATTCAACGCTGAGAGAAAGAGAAAGAGAGAGAGAGAGGAAAAACGGGGCCTCCTCGATTTTGGGAATGGCCAAGGCCTTCCAAACAGTGTGAAACTTTTTTTTTCTTTTCTCTCTGTCTCTTTTTTTGTCTCTCCATCTCTCTTCAACTCTTTCGGGCTCGTACTTGAAAAATTTTCGTCTCTTTTCCTCCCGTTGCGTTATTTAACTCTCTCTCGCCTAGCAACCACACAGCAGATGGTGAAATGACTGATATTTATTTTTGTACAAACAAACGCTTTATAATGATGAGGCAACTCGGTAAAGTTTCGCCGAGTTCCATATCGTGTGTTCTCTCAAAAAAAGAATAACGTGTACACGCAGTACCAGGAAGAATAAAATTCCTTTATCTCGAAAAACTCGGAGAGTCATTTTGAAGTCTCAATTTTTATTATTTTTTGTATTTAAAAACCAAGACACTGTGAATCTACATGTTGTAGTCACTTTTTACACACATTAAAACGTGTAAAATTCGTAAATTTACACACCATATGTGATTAAATTACACACAAAATGCAAATCAATTTCATAAAAACAGACATATCTGCGTTTTCTAACAAGGCGTCAAAATTTTACACACTCAACCGAGTAAAAATTGACACTTTTCGTGTGTTAAGAAACACACTTCGATTTACAGTGGAGGATTGGAGAATAATTTTCGTGAAGCGTTGAATAAAAATTGAATATTTAGTGTTTAATTTCTTATCAGGGAACGAAAGTTGAAACTGAAATGACAAAAAAAGACAAAAAATGAGTCAGAGATGAATAATTAATTGATTTTTTTTTCATTTGTGAACCAAACAGGGTTTACGAATTTCACAACAATTTATTCTCTATTTTTTTGTAACTTTAAAAGGCGAGAGCTAGAATATTTTTGAAAATTTTATTAACTTCCCTTTGCATCCTTCCCTCTCGACAAAATACCTTAAAATCCAATAAAAATGCCTCGCGAAATATTGGTTTCCGTCCAAAATTGGCGAGAATTAAAATGTGAGCGAAAAAAAAACACGAAAACACGAGATTCAGAAAAAAAATCATTTCCCTTGGCATCGAGTCCGTTGCAAGATTCAATCTACGTATTTAGCAACAATTTATTTTTCGTTCGACGAATTTTCAAGAGGCGAACCCGTGTAATCATATTAGCGACGTAAAAACAAGTACCATCGAATGAAAATACCTCGAAAAATATTTTTTACCGTCCAACTTGACAAAAGCATCTTCGCGAAATATTTTTTCTCATCCATCGGATTGTCGAGGAAATGCAAAAAAAAAAGTCAAATTGAAAAAAAAACGGAAAAAATCCCTCAATAAAAGTTTTTATTCGATTTGACATTGAGTCGTTTATACAAGCGCGATCGAATCTATGTATTTAGCAACAATTTATTTTTCGTTCGGACTTTCAACAGGCGAACCCGTGTTAATGGTATTAGAGACGGAGAAGCGCAGATGTTACGGTGTTTGTGAGATAGAAGATCGTTGAACGTACGTCAGTTTTACCTTCCATCCTCCGCGTGTACAGAGATAAACTTGTACACATATAAATTTATATATACATTTATACTTGTATATAGGGGAGGGGGGGCAAAATGGGGTACTTAAGAAAAATTTCCGATTCCAAGGGTTTAAATATGCTGAATTTTTTGTTTTTTAATCACAATTGAAGG